>VCMS01000627.1:16158-29684 GCA_022539475.1 Gracilaria domingensis | reverse complement strand
TAACACACATAAACGCCACAGAATAACTGATTACAAAGTTCAATTTTGCTTAGAAGTATAAAAGTGCCAACATATGTGTAACAAATAGTCCCCGAGGCGCAACAAAAACAAATTGGAGCGGTTTTAGTTCAAATTTTGTAGTCAATGGGATGAGGTGCATATATTCTTGCCTGCATTTATAGAGTCCAAACATAGCCAGAAAAATCTTGAGAATAAAACCAGAATCGAAGACATTAACTTCCACTTTCTTCCATAATGAATTAGTCTGATGCATCTCTAGCCCCTACATTGATGCTAAACGCTCCATATATTGTTTGTATCGTGTCAAAATAAACCCAAATTTCATCGTAATCGTCACCTGTGCTTATTTTGTTCGAAATGAGCAAGTATGCAAAACGAAAGAACTATTCTGTCAAGCTGCATTGCGCTAAAAAGAAGAGTTATATCATAGAAAACCGCGAATTACGTTGGATAAACGGGAATCGTTTTTCCTCTATGCTCTCTCCGTATCTGAATTGAAGAGTATGAAGATTTATAGTCAATACGTAGATTTGAAATAACATTACTCTTTATTATGCATGCGGCAGAATGTCTAAACTTGCTCCTCGCTCCGTCACATTTGAAATAAAATATACTATGACGAAAGACATTTGTTCTTCTCTTCTCCGTTTACTTTGTACACTACCAGTAAACGGTTGTACTGGATCTATATAACTATCGCAATACTGTTCTTCCTTTTATTTCTCCTTTTTGGTTGATTGATTGTTTGCAAAATATGTTTCTTAGGTCAGAATTTCTTTACAAAAATAATAGCATAAGATTTCTGATGCTTATGACATTAGATTTAAGTTATTATTTCAACACCCAAGAATAACATTGTACTTGAGTCTTTCAACATAGCAAAAAGCATGTACTAACTAAGGGCCTTGAATATGAGACGTTGTTCTTTTAGTGAGAATAACTACTTTTTTCCTCTTTTAAACCGTGACGAGGAGAAAAGTAAATTACGTTTGAAGCACAAGAACAAACATAAGTTTAGAAGATTACAAATGAGACGTGAGTCATTACTTTTTTTGCTGGGGTTTGGAATAAAGCACTCTTAAAGACTGCTTTTGGCGTCCTCTCAATCCACAATAAGCTGTAATACGGCGTTTCGTAAGATTACTTTGCTTTTAGAATAAACTAATCGTAATCTTACCCAGTATGATAAGGCAACAAAAGAAATGACAAGTGATCGGTGCTGTCGTGTCGGCGTTTACTTCTTGAGTCGGTGTCTATAAGTCTGGCTACGTAGTTCGGGTCCTGCAGCTGCTGCAGCAACCCTATATAGTGCGTGCTGCACTGCTGCGTGCAGCGCCCTCCACCAAGGTCGCTGCTCTCATCTTTGGTGACCAAACTGCAGAGCAGTGCCTGCAACGAGAGCAGTCCGATCTTATCTGTACAAGATCTACTCACCCTCTCTTTCCTAGTCCCTTGCTCAAGTCAACCTGTCGAGTAATGTGCGATACGACACTCTTGTGGCTCAAACTGGACATTTAGTTTTCTACAGAACAACAGCAACTCCAGCGGCTGCTCAAGGAGACTATCCGTCTTAGTCAGAAGATCTGACAAATTCAACTTTCCAGGTATCCAATCATCTTGTCCATGTTGTGGGTCTCAAATTTAAATCGGATGACGCTGCGGCCCGCCCGAATAGATCTATCTACGCTGTTCTGCAAGTCAAAAGTGTAGTGAATAGATCCTTAGAATCTACGAGGACGATTAAAGTCACTTCAATTCCCAACAATGTCTTCAATGCTTTGACAACAACTTTTCATTCGTCAATCGCCTCACCTGCTGCGAGATTTTCAGCAGAACCTATCGACTTCACAGATTTCCTTGATTTGCAAGAAGACCAGAACAATGCGTGGAATACTGCGTTCTTCTTAAAGTCTCCAAACAGAATTTCAGCTATCCAGCCCAACTGACCATGGTCTTCCTGCCTGCTTGCATCGGCAAATACCAGAATTGACACTTCATAATCCCGGTTGCTAGTAGGCCCCACATACTGTATTGTAAAACCTCTTTTCTTCAGGTTCTTGAGCATGTTGATCTGGGTAACAAGATCTTTGACCTTCGGTCGAGGCCCCTTCTGTTGCAGGAAGCTTGCCGCAAAAGCACAGTATGGCGACGCAGCGGTTCCAAGCAATCCCAGTGAGCTGTGTACGGATCGAAAAGCAGACGACTCGACTGCATTGAGTGCTTCCTCGCGCTCTTTCCTACGCTTGAGATCGATTAGATCGGCCTCTAGACCTTTCAGTTTTTCGTCCCCATGAACCATGATAGAGTAATCTTCGAAGTGCACAATATCCAAACCGAAATACGTGAAAGGACCAGGACCAAAAACGATTGTCCCGAGTTTATACAATCGCTGTATGCGTTCAATAGATTCCTTCAAGATGTCTCGCGGACCACACAAAAGCACGTCATCTGTTATCTTCACAGCTACGATCTCAATGGAACCTTCAAAACCTCTGTAGAACAGTTCTGGCACGTAGACTAAATGACGAAACCCCAACTGGCGCATGAGTCTATCGCTAACCCTTTGCCATTTAGCAGAGGGGTTGACCAGGCCATAAGATGCAACGCGTAAAAGCCAGTAGTGTCTGTGTTTAGTCTTGCATTCGCGCGGAGGCACCACGTAAACATCGCGCAGTGCATCACCACTCTGTAGGAATGCACTCTCGAAATCAATCTTCGCTAGCGTCCACTTTCTGATGTTCGTCATTGCCAGCAGAATTCTTATCCCAAATGGGAGGCAGGTAGCAGAGTCAGTCTTCATATTCTTCTTGGCACTATCTTCGTTGCCGTGCGGAGCGATTTGGCCTTCAAGATAAGTTGTCCATCATCACACCGCTTGATCTTGTAGAACACGTGACTGAAGATAACGTTTGCGTCCGCACGAACATCCGAAACTGGCACGCGGTCGACAGTCTTCAAGAACGCTTCCTCCTCCTTCAAATACGCATTCTGGGTTAGGAAGGTGTGGTGCAAAACCCTCGACGGGAAAACAACAAACCGCGTCGCGGACGAGCACCTCAGGGTGTTCAGGCCCTGCTCCCTGTGAAGGGCAGTCGAGCGGCAGAACCCTCCGATAGGGCCAACACGAGCCGGGTGTAAATCCGGGTGGCCCCGATCTGGGCGTGCAGTCGGAGGTAGAAGGGGTAGAATCGGCGTAGGTATCCGGATGGTTCCGGCGAGCCACAGCGAGTGGGGGTATCCAGCCCAACAGTATGGGACGACAAAAGATCAACAAACGAGCCGCACTGCGGAGCACTGACTCGCGATAAGCGGGAAAACTCCCGAGACAAATAGAACAAACCTACAATGTAGGGCAGAGTAGCGAAAGCCGTAAAACGGAAATGAAAACAATAAAATAGATAAGAAAAGTGCCGTGACGACGGATTAGTACTCCTCAGGGACGGAGGTTGGTTGATCAGCCCGGAATTGCGGCGGTATTCCCCAGGATGGGGCTGGTGACCGTGCGCAAGCGGCAAGAAGATCAGAGCCAAAGGCCTCGTTGAGGTTTACTTCCCGTACAGTGGCGGCAAGTGCCGCCACTTATATACGGCACTTGAAAATATCAATTAAAATATCTAACTATCCGGCGCTGCCGGCCAATACACTACAGGTGTGCAACCGTGGCAGGCTTGCCACGGCGCACCCGCTATCGGGCCAACTTGGCACACGTGTGCAGAAATACTACCCTTCCTAGGCATACCCCAAAATAGGGCACTACCCCAGTAGCCTCTCATAACCTGAGGTGTCGAAGCCGGTAACGGATCAACAAACTATGAAAAGCACCTCGGTGCATCCCCACAAAGGGCGTTTTGCTCTACATCTCCCCCTTCTCAGGCTGAGACACCGACTCCGTCGGCTCGATACGCCTCGCGATGGAGGTATATAAGGAAGTCTCCCAAGACGGGTCTGCCGAGAACTGTTCGGAGCCACCAACACCTCCGGTGTCAGTAGCGAACCTCGTCATCTCGAGCCCTCCGCGATGTCCAACGCACCGAACGGCCCTCCGTCCTCGACGGCACGCATGCAAGTATCGAACCCGCCGTTCCGGTCTGTACCTCTCCCGCAGTCGGCGGCTGCCTCCCAGCCGGGTTCTTCCGGACAAGATCACGCTCCAGCTCAGGCTGGTCCCGCGCCCGTGTGGGATTGGTTCAACGCCGAGATGCCAGCTACGCTGGGTGGATGGCCTACCGCAGGCGCGTTACGCATCCGGGATCCGCACCGGCACAGTTTCCTTTTTGCCCAGGCTCCCTGGTTTGACGCCGAAGCCGTTCGGGATACGGAGCTCGTCGACTCGTACGCTGTCGACGGTCAACTCCCTGGTGGGCTTCCTGCTGACGTTACCCGTTCATGGGACTGGATCGCCCGCGTTGCGGTTATACCGAGCTGCCTGTTTGTAGGTCGAAACGAGACGAGACAATTCGCTCGCAATGAGATGGCCCGCATTGGGTACGCGCGACACTTCCGAGCTCCGAACGAACATCCGGTGCCGGCACAGTACCAGTACGATGTGGCACGTTACCGAACTTTCGGCGAGGTCGGCTACGGCGACCATCTAGCCAACGCGTTGGACGAAATTGACCGATATTCGGATACCGTTCAGCCGCAGCAGGAGTTGATCCTGTGGGCGCGGCCGATCCTTCGCGCCGAGTTCCGGTTCCTTCGCCGTCCTGGACGGTCTCAATTTCATGAAGGCCTCCGCTTCGAGAGGAAATGGCGTTCCCGCTTCGGGGTACTGGTGCCGTACCAGTGCACGGAGGTGGAACGCATTGCGCGTCACTCCCATACTGGGCGATACCTGCCGCTGCCGTCATTCTGGCCTGCGGTCGAAGTCCCACGAGGGTGTCACGTAGAGCTACCGCCCTGCCTAACTTACATAGGCTCGTACTTCATGAATGATCCGCCTCGCGGCCTGTGGAGCATCCTGGCAACAGAATGGACCGTCCGCGTTGCGGCTTTCCTCCTCATCGAGGCATATGACTCGTACCGAGTTTGGTTCATCCCGGAACTCATCCGGCAAGCGATCCGAGCGTTGGATCTCTCCGAAGTGCTCGGCTCGGTCCGCAATGCGCGCGAAGCCACCGCGTTGGTGGACGTCATTGACCAGATTGACTGGAATGAGGTGCCTGCTAGTCAGGTTTCCGACGGGGTCCGTCGGCAGTCGGACCGTTCTCCCGGACGGAACGTCAACGCCGGCGACTTCGTATACTTTGACCCATGGATTTGGGAGGTAATTGGTCCCGCTGAGGCGGCTGGTCGCCGCCGAGAGGAGCGATATATCCCGGAAGGGCACCCGCGTGGGTTCGTATACGTCGACGATGACGGTGATGACCCTGCAGAGGGAGGAAGTCCCATGGATGAGGGGAGCCCAGTGGGGGTTGCCTCGGAGCCCGACGCTACGGGAGATGACGACGAAGTCGTGATCGTTGACCCGCCCGCTGTAGCGGCTCCCGCTCCGACCGGCCCGTGGGCTCAGGATGTAGCATCCGCCGTGGGCGGCAGTTCTTCTCTCACTCCGCGAGCGGCGGTCATTCGCGACTTCCTTCGAGGCGTGGGAGTGGCCGTTCCCGATACGGTGACCGACGAGTCGGAGTTGCAGGCAATAGCGGCACAGCGCTTCTCCGGGGCTCCCGGTAGTGGGGGCACCCCAGGTGCTGGACCGTCCGGCGCGTAATTCCCCGGCTCGCGATCCCGACGGGCTGTAGTAGTCCGTAGTAGACCCTGATGATGAGGGGCGAACTCAATAGTTAGAGGTAAACTTCACCAGCCTGCTGGCTTGGCCCACATTTTTCTTCCTGTTCTCCCCCTTCTCAGTGGGCAATACCTCGTTTGAGGCTGTTGCGAATGGCCCACAAGAGAGGGGTAACTTTTCCGCACAAGCGGCTGTAGCGATAAAACTTCTTAGTCTTCCTTCCAGTTCCTGGCTTCTTCTCCTTCTTCTTAGGCTTCTTTCTTCTTTATCTCTTCTCCACTGTAAGTGGCTTCCGCATTTCGCGGCATGTTTGTTCAGCGAAAAGCTGTCCGCTTAGAGCGGCCTGGTCCGCCTGAGGCGGCTAAGTGATCTCGAGTTAACTTCAAGTTGCATCCGCTTGACGCGGCATATTCTTGCGTAATGCAATACTGTCCGCATGAGCGGCATATTCCGTCTGGGACGGCTGTGCTCAATAGAGACGTGGGTGGTCAACCCACTTGGGCCTTGTCCAGCGTAGCCGGTATCGGTGTCCGTGTGCGACGGTGGTACTGCAAGACCTTCGAGCGAGGCAAGTGCTCAATGGGCTCGTGCGTATCCTCTGAAGAGGCGTAGCCGTACCAACGGACTCGATACAGTAGTTCCCCGTCAGGGGCGTAGCCGTGACTTATCAGACGGTCAATGACATACTCCTCATCGAGGACCTTCCGCGCAGGATGCGGCTTTGTCGATGTATCCTCTCTCGAGGTGTCGTTGTTACCTCTCCCGTCGTGGGCTTCATTGGTTACTTTCGGCTTCCGTCCTGACGGCAAGACATCCTGTACGCCAGGCGAGAGCCATTTTGACCATGGTGTTTCCATGTCATTCCGGCTTCCAGAGTTCTGGCTTTCCTTCCCGTATTGTCGGGCTGTTACCGAGCTTCGGTGTTCTCGAATAGCGAGCTTCCGGCGTTCCGGCAAGATCTCCCGAAGTGAGGGTGAACGGTCCGCAATGCGGTGTGCCAGCGAGTGGTGCCGTGGCACGTGCCGAGGCGACGCCTTGCCAAGCATTGCTGGCGGTGGGGCCTGCGCCGTTGCACGGCTGTGCGTTGCCGATTCAAATTCGGAATTTCCGTTTCCGGCGGCCGCAAGCCTTACAGCGGGCACGTGCCCGGCTCGTGTGTTGTCACCCTCCACTGGAGGCGGATCGCCGGCGAAGCCAGACACTTGGCGCAGCGTGCGCGCGTGTGCAGCGTTGGGCTGCTGCCCACCTACTGTGGCATGTCGGCCTGCTGTTGCGGCGGTTGCCTCCGTGTTTTCAACGGCTTCATCACTCGATGCTTCAATAAAATCTCCCGAAATCGGGTCTGCCGTAACAACACGGTCTTTCTGGACAGGCTTCTTTTCCGGTCTTCCGGCTTCTTTTGACGCGAGTGCGCTGCCGCTGCCGGGCTCCGACTGCGGCGGGCATGTACTTTCCGCATTCGACGTGGCTGCTGCGGTGGTTACCACCCTCTTTTCCGGCGTACCGGTCTCACGCTGCACAGCTGGGGCAGGCTCTTGTCCTTCCGTCTGTGACGGCCGTACAGTGCTATCCGCGGGCGAAGCGGCGACTTCTGCAGCAGCTACATCCTGGTGTTCTTCCGGTTCTCCGGCTTCGTGCTCCACCGAAGTGGTGCGTTCCTCTTTAGGCTTCCGCGATAACTGCGCGTTTCTCGCTTCTTTCCGAATCTTCGGCTGTACGTCGCGCGTCCGCGTGCTTTCACCACGACTTGCGTGCGGCCCGGAGGCCTGCAAAGGCACTTCCGTCGACGACGGCGACAACGAAATCGAGCGACTTACCTCCTCCTCCCCCTCTCAGTTGGAGCGTCGGGGGTGGTGGTGAGTATCCCCTGAGGGGCCAGTATCCGCGTGTGGACATGTGCGGCGTTCGAGACTGGCGGGTTAGCTTCCGGCTTTGCCGGCAAATCAGCAAGTCCGCGGCTAGGATGCGGCAGGACTGACAACGAAGCGCGCTCTCCCGCTGTCGCGGCTTGGTCCACAGTAGGCGTAGCGCTGTCCGGCGTTTCCGGTTGCTTTTCCTGACGAACAGGCTGTGGCGCAGGCGTTACGCGATCGCGCGAAAAACGCTCGTGTTCACCCTCAATATCGAGGACAACCGTTGTATCGGTGATAGAAATAACCCTGTAGGGGCCGTCCGCGATAGGAGAGAGCTTATGCCTCTTCTCCTTTTCCGGGTTATAGTATTCCTTCCGTAGGAAGGCGTAGTTACCTTCCCTGATCTGAGGGGCATCCCTGCGCATTCGTGCGTCGAAATTCCGCTTGTACGCGGCTTGTGCCTTATCGATGTTTTGCCTAACTGTAGGAATGATGTTCTTAAGCCAGGCCTTCCAGGCGTCCCTGTGTAGACGAGGCGAGGGGAACTTATCCAAAGTTGGCTGTGGCTCGATAGCCACCGAAGGTGGAACGCGTGATAGCACAAGCTCGAACGGCGAGATCTGAGTAGTGCGATGAACCTGCGTATTGTAGGCATATGTCACCGCATCGGTGTATTGATCCCACTCCGACGGATGTTCGGCAACGAATGTCCGTAATGCATTGAGCATTGTGCGGTTAAAACGTTCAACCTGCCCATTACTCTGGGGTGGTATGTTGTCGTAAACCAGTTTTGGATCCGCAAGATGCGGCAAACGTCCTGAAAGAACTTAGCCGTAAACTGCGGTCCATTGTCCGATAACAGGTCAATCGGCGGTCCGTAGACAAAAACCCAGTGTGTAACGAAAGCTTGGGCGACCGCACTGGCGGTAACCTTCGTCAAAGGCACAGTCCGTACCAGTTTAGAAAAACGGTCGGTGATCACAAGTAGAAACCGGTTTCCCCGGCGAGTGCGGATAAACTCGCCGAGCAAGTCAATTGCCACGAATTCAAGTGGAGCCCTAGCAGGGAAGAGTACCAACTTCTTGGAGTACTTCCGCAGTTTGACGCGGTTCTTCGCGCAGTCAGAACATCCACGAACAGTGGCATACGCGTCGAAAGCCATTGCTGGCCAGTAAAAGTCCTTCCGTAAGGTGTAGTACAACTTCCTGCCACCAGGGTGGGCTGACAACTTCGCGTAGTGCGACAAATGCAGTACTCGTGACTGAAGTGAGTGCGGAACCACAATCTGTGGCCTGTTTCCGACGGTTCGGATTAGAAATCCTTGGTCGTTCTCGACGAAAGGCAACTGTGCTCCACCGTTTAGACGACTACGAATCTCCGTACAAAAACGGTCGGTGTGCTGCTCCCGGATGAGTTCCTCCGGCTTGATCGGTACGAAAGAGCCCGGTTCGGGTTGCGTGTCAGACACGGCTAAAACAGCATCGTAGATGTCCCATCCTTCCGATTCTTCATCGGCATCGCTCGAGCCGTCTTCCACGAGGAAGCACGGTATCTCCAGATCATCGACTGGCGCAGCTTCAGCCGCTGTTTCCAAGCGGGACAGTGCATCAGCCTGAGTGTTCAGGAGTCCTTTCTTGTAACGGATTTCGAAGTCGAATTCCGACAAGCGAAGTCTCCACCGCATCAAGCGGCCAGATGGCTCTGCTATAGAGAGTAGCCAGCGTAATGCCGAATGATCGGTATGGACAATGAAGCGGGTCCCCATAAGATAGGGCCGCAGTGTCTGTAACGCCCAGACAACTGCCAAGCACTCCTTCTCGGATACCGAGTAATTCCTCTCGTGAACGTTGAGGCTCCTTGACCAATACCCAATTGGCAATCGCTCGCCATCATTGGTGGTCTGGAATAGGGCACAGCCGACTTGGTAGTCGCTCGCATCCGTATCTACTGCATATGGCAAACCAGCCCTAGGCAGGGATAAAACAGGTGGCGATGTCACCGCGTCCACGAGCGACGAGAAAGCCGCGACCTTGCGGTGTCGAATTCTTCCAGATCGACTGGCTGGCCTTTGCGAAGAAGCTCGTTCAGAGGTGCAGCGATATCCGCAAAGTTCGGAATGAAGCGGCGATACACATTGCACAAGCCGAGAAAAGATCGGAGTTCCGTCTGCGTCCTCGGATGCTTAGCCTCTTTGAGGATTTCACGCGTACTTCGTCAATCGAAAGCCGTCCCGGACGGATAACATGGCCGAGATACCTGACGGTTTCGGTAAAGAACTCACACTTCTTGAGCTTGAGCGTAATGCCTGCATCGCGTAGGACTCGCATCACATCCCGTACGTGGGTCAAGTGCTCATCCAGGTTGCTGGAGTAGACAATGATGTCATCCAGGTATACCAGGCAAGTCTTCCACTTAAAGCGGGCTAGCAAAATATCCACAGCTCGTTGAAAAGTGGCTGGCGCGTTCGTTAACCCAAAGGGCATCCGATTGAATCGGTACAATCCTTCATGACAAACGAAGGCTGTCTTGTCACGATCCTCAGCCCTCACGGGAACTTGCCAATAGCCCCAATTCGCGTCTAGGGTTGTGAACACTTTCGCGTCGCCCAATGAATCGATGCATTCATCCATTCGTGGATAGGATACACATCCTTGACCGTAGCCGCGTTTAGCTTGCGGTAATCGATGCAAAATCGCCAAGACCCATCAGCTTTGGGCGCGAGCACCACCGGCGATGCCCAAGGTGACTGAGCCGGCTCGATAACTCCAGCGCGGAGCATCTTCTCAACTTGAGCTTTCTCCTCCTGCCGAGCTGTCGGTCCTGCCCTGTAAGGGTGCTGTGAAATGGCCGAGTATTCGGTAGCAAATCAATCCGATGTTCGGTAATACCAATCTTACCCAGTGTGCCATCCCACATGGGCGTGAACTCCTCAAGCATGTGCCGCAATTTATCGCGGTGAGTCTCTGGGACATGTTCAAGATCCAGAGACTCCAGTTCCTGTACTGCCTTATCCTTCGTGTCAGCAGCACTCAGGTCCGTATCATTACTGTCCGACGAGGTCGGCATTGCCTCCTTCGACAGGCTGCGGTTATTTGCATCCGACGAAGTCGGCGTAGCATCTTCCGACGAACTGTTCGGTCCAGTCGTTTCGGAATTGTTCCGTTCCGCCTCCCCCTCCTCAGCTTCGAGGATTCCGAGAACCTCGGCAATAGAAACCTGAGTAGGCACTATAGCCGCAGGGTGCGGAAGCAACGAACCAATAACTTGGCTCCTAACCAACCGTTGAGAAAAACGGCTGAAGTTCGCAACCAGCACCTGAAAAGGCTTCTCGGGTTCGACGAAAACAATCCCATTAGCGAGGGCAAGCTGATGCTTCTCCTGTAACGCAGGCAACGGTTGTACCGTTTGTAAGCCACATTGTGGGAGGTCACAGTAACCCAGACCTGTGATTCAGGCGGGATGGAAATGGGCCGAGCTACTCGGAGCTTTGTAGACTTCCGTTCATCGGCTGTAGGCTTCTGTGCCGCAGGCAAAGGGACTTGCTTCTTCAGAGCCCGGCGAGGGGACGCCGAACGATCGGTACAGTAGTCCCATCTTCCATTTCGATGGTTCGCTTCCGCGGTCGAATTGCATCGACGAAGCGGTCACAGAAGTCGCAGCCGAGGATACCGGCGCAGCGAGTTGCTTGCAAACCAAGAAATCGAGCTTCGCCACGTAGCGGCCAAGCCTGACGAGCAGGTCTATTACTCCCACAGTCGAAAGTGGCCGATTGTTCGCATCCGCTATGTCAATCTGCGGCGCCGCACGAACGCGAGACCGCAAGTGCGCGGAATCATGATTCAACCAAGAAATTTGGCCCAGCTCCTGTATCGAGCACGGACAACTGCCGAACCATGTACTGGTCGGAAACACCCAGGTCGGCGTAAACTTTGTAGTTACGTTTCGCCATGACCAGGACTCTATCCGGGAACCGGCTGTTCTTAGACCGTATCCACGGGCGACGCAAGACACCAAGGTGCTCAGAGTCCACGTCTGTAGTGGCCAGTTCCTCGAAAGGATTGTGACCGGGGAGCGAGGCTTCTCAGCCTCAGGCGCACTAAACCCCGTCGCTGGGGGCGCCTCTCCATTGCTGGAGGCTCCCTTGCTCAGTTTTTCTGAGCGTCGCCGCCAATCTGCGGAGGTTGCGATTCCGCAGGGGCGGCTACAGTTCCACCATTCGATGGCACCGTTTCCTGGTTCCAGGCTGAGTCTCCGCCTTCGCACGAAGGTACGATTTGTCGGGAACACGTTCCCGCTCGGCGGGCGTCAACGACTCATACTGAGGCACTATCTTCGCCATATCCCGTATGGGCATTAAGCAATTCGGAGCGATGTGCCCTGGCCTGTAACAGGTATGACAAATAAGGTGACGAAGAAGATCCGCGTTGGGCGGCCGGCGCTCCTGTCGAGGAGGTACGGGTCCCTCCATCCAGGGCGTTGGCTTCGATATCCGCCAGAGTGCGGCACGGGCAATGCCGGGACTTGACGTCCGGCGTACAGAGCGGGGTCTCCGTCCACTGTAGACTGCTCCGTCGTCGACGGCAATTCCGAACTCGGCATTGAACCATCGTCCTGTAACAGGTGCAGTTATCATAACCCCTTGAACAGAACCTCGCGATGAGGCAGTGAGGAGTCTCGGCCTTCTACATGAAGGAGTCGGCGCGTGCGCGTCTTGATACCAGTGCGTGCTCGAGCTGCATCTCCCTCCGCTTGGGCAAATTGAACGAGTTCCAGATAGGTAATCCGGCGTTTGTTCTCCCGATAATGGGCTACCAACGTCCGAATTGATCGGTCCAGTCCATCAACAAACATCGTACACCGCTCGGCTGCGGAGAACACGTTGCCACATCTGTGGAAAGCCTTATTGAGGCGGGTCGAATAAACGGTTTCCGACTCTTCGGCTCCTTGCTTCGTGTCTCGTAGCGCGAGTATGCACCTTGTATCGCATTGCCTGTCGCGTAAGAGCGCAGGAGATATTGTACCGCTTCCGGCCAGCACGTAACTCCTCCTTCGGAGGCGCGAGACGACCCACGAACCGAATTGAATTGATCTTCGGCTACACCCGTCAAAAAGTACGGCAGCGCGATGTAGCCTGTGCCTCACTCATCCGAAGTACATCGGCTTCCGCTACGAAGCGGCTAAGAAAATCCAAGACAAGAATTGGATCTTCCCCAGAGAACTTGTGGGGCTTTAGCGTGAGCTCCATTTGTCGGAGATGATTTCGCACTTGCCAGTCCCACGTGGGTCCTCTGTGGCGTCGTGTCATCAAGCCGATAATATCGTAAGATAGTAGCTTCCGATACAGTAAGTTGTCGCTTCAACTCCTTCAATCCGAGGTTCTCCGTCCTTTCGTACGGCCTCGTGCAACACCAGAATGGCTCAGTAGCCCGCGAACGGGATGCCACGATAGCGAGAGCGCTCTTCCCGCCTGTCCGAAGAGTCGGTAGACGATCCCTTTTTGGGCCCTCCTCATCAGAAGAGGATGAAGAAGACGAGTCAGACTCAACCTTGACCTCTTCTTTGCCGGACGATCCCGGGAACGGCGCGAGTGCTGAGAACCCTCAGAAACCGGGGCTCCCGGCGCAACAGCATCAGATACGATGATTTGCTCGACCTCTCCAGACGGGTAGCCAGGCGGTCCAGGCGTGCGGCGCCTGCTCGTGCAGACCAGCCGACACCTGTCGGTGTTCCATAATCTGGTTGACATCAGACCGTAAAAACACGGACGTCGCTCGAAACATCCCGGACACCGGCTTCATCGAGCCGTTGCCGGAGTTTCGTAATGTCCCGGATGAGCCACTTGCGGATGCTTCTGCAGATGCCGAATAACCTTGAGCCTCTAATTCACGGAGGGTATACTCGTCGGACCGCGACGACATTAACGT
>VCMS01000627.1:0-14677 GCA_022539475.1 Gracilaria domingensis | reverse complement strand
GTATACCCTCCGTTGAATTAGAGGGCTAGGTTCGCATCCTGACAGAACTTCCAAGTGGGCCTCATCCGGACTACGAAACTCCGGCAACGGCTCGATGAAGCCCGTGTCCGGGATGTTTCGAGCGACGTCCCGTGTTTACGGGTCTGATGTCAACCAGATTATGGAACACCGACAGGTGTCGGCTGGTCTGCACGAGCAGGCTGCCGCACGCCTGGACCGCCTGGCTACCCGTCTGGAGACGGTTCGAGCAAATCATCGTATCTGATGCTGTTGCGCCGGGAGCCCCGGTTTCTGAGGGTTCTCAGCACTCGCGCCGTTCCCGGGATCGTCCGGCAAAGAAGAAGGTCAAGGTTGAGTCTGACTCGTCTTCTTCATCCTCTTCTGATGAGGAGGGCCCCAAAAAGGATCGTCTACCGACTCTTCGGACAGCGCGGAAGAGCGCTCTCGCTATCGTGCATCCCGTTCGCGGGCTACTGAAGCCACTTCTGGCGTTGCACGAGGCCGTACGAAAGGACGGAGACACCTCGGATTGAAGGAGTTGAAGCCGACAAACTTACTGTATCGGAAGCTACTATCTTACCGATATTATCGGCTTGATGACACGACGCCACAGAGGACCCCACGTGGGACTGGCAAAGTGCGAAATCATCTCCGACAAATGGAGCTCACGCTAAAGCCCCACAAGTTCTCTGGGGAAGATCCAATTCTGTCTTGGATTTCTTAGCCGCTTCGTAGCGGAAGCCGATGTACTTCGGATGAGTGAGGCACAGGCCTACATCGCGCTGCCGTACTTTTTGACGGGTGTAGCCGAAGATCAATTCAATTCGGTTCGTGGGTCGTCTCGCGCCTCCGAAGGAGGAGTTACGTGCTGGCCGGAAGCGGTACAATACCTCCTGCGCTCTTACGCGACAGGCAATGCGATACAAGGTGCCATACTCGCGCTACGAGACACGAAGCAAGGAGCCGAAGAGTCGGAAACCGTTTATTCGACCCGCCTCAATAAGGCTTTCCACAGATGTGGCAACGTGTTCTCCGCAGCGAGCGGTGTACGATGTTTGTTGATGGACTGGACCGATCAATTCGGACGTTGGTAGCCCATTATCGGGAGAACAAACGCCGGATTACCTATCTGGAACTCGTTCAATTTGCCCAAGCGGAGGGAGATGCAGCTCGAGCACGCACTGGTATCAAGACGCGCACGCGCCGACTCCTTCATGTAGAAGGCCGAGACTCCTCACTGCCTCACTCGCGAGGTTCTGTTCAAGGGGGTTATGATAACCTGCACCTGTTACAGGACGATGGTTCAATGCCGAGTTCGGAATTGCCGTCGACGACGGAGCAGTCTACAGTGGACGAGACCCCGCTCTGTACGCCGGACGTCAAGTCCCGGCATTGCCCGTGCCGCACTCTGGCGGATATCGAAGCCAACGCCCTGGATGGAGGGACCCGTACCCTCCTCGACAGGAGCGCCGGCCGCCCAACGCGGATCTTCTTCGTCACCTTATTTGTCATACCTGTTACAGGCCAGGGCACATCGCTCCGAATTGCTTAATGCCCATACGGGATATGGCGAAGATAGTGCCTCAGTATGAGTCGTTGACGCCCGCCGAGCGGGAACGTGTTCCCGACAAATCGTACCTTCGTGCGAAGGCGGAGACTCAGCCTGGAAACCAGGAAACGGTGCCATCGAATGGTGGAACTGTAGCCGCCCCTGCGGAATCGCAACCTCCGCAGATTGGCGGCGACGCTCAGAAAAAACTGAGCAAGGGAGCCTCCAGCAATGGAGAGGCGCCCCCAGCGACGGGGTTTAGTGCGCCTGAGGCTGAGAAGCCTCGCTCCCCGGTCACAATCCTTTCGAGGAAACTGGCCACTACAGACGTGGACTCTGAGCACCTTGGTGTCTTGCGTCGCCCGTGGATACGGTCTAAGAACAGCCGGTTCCCGGATAGAGTCCTGGTCATGGCGAAACGTAACTACAAAGTTTACGCCGACCTGGGTGTTTCCGACCAGTACATGGTTCGGCAGTTGTCCGTGCTCGATACAGGAGCTGGGCCAAATTTCTTGGTTGAATCGATGATTCCGCCGCACTTGCGGTCTCGCGTTCGTGCGGCGCCGCAGATTGACATAGCGGATGCGAACAATCGGCCACTTTCGACTGTGGGAGTAATAGACCTGCTCGTCAGGCTTGGCCGCTACGTGGCGAAGCTCGATTTCTTGGTTTGCAAGCAACTCGCTGCGCCGGTTATCCTCGGCTGCGACTTCTGTGACCGCTTCGTCGATGCAATTCGACCGCGGAAGCGAACCATCGAAATGGAAGATGGGACTACTGTACCGATCGTTCGGCGTCCCCTACGCCGGGCTCTGAAGAAGCAAGTCCCTTTGCCTGCGGCACAGAAGCCTACAGCCGATGAACGGAAGTCTACAAAGCTCCGAGTAGCTCGGCCCATTTCCATCCCGCCTGAATCACAGGTCTGGGTTACTGTGACCTCCCCACAATGTGGCTTACAAACGGTACAACCGTTGCCTGCGTTACAGGAGAAGCATCAGCTTGCCCTCGCTAATGGGATTGTTTTCGTCGAACCCGAGAAGCCTTTTCAGGTGCTGGTTGCGAACTTCAGCCGTTTTTCTCAACGGTTGGTTAGGAGCCAAGTTATTGGTTCGTTGCTTCCGCACCCTGCGGCTATAGTGCCTACTCAGGTTTCTATTGCCGAGGTTCTCGGAATCCTCGAAGCTGAGGAGGGGGAGGCGGAACGGAACAATTCCGAAACGACTGGACCGAACAGTTCGTCGGAAGATGCTACGCCGACTTCGTCGGATGCAAATAACCGCAGCCTGTCGAAGGAGGCAATGCCGACCTCGTCGGACAGTAATGATACGGACCTGAGTGCTGCTGACACGAAGGATAAGGCAGTACAGGAACTGGAGTCTCTGGATCTTGAACATGTCCCAGAGACTCACCGCGATAAATTGCGGCACATGCTTGAGAGTTCACGCCCATGTGGGATGGCACACTGGGTAAGATTGGTATTACCGAACATCGGATTGATTTGCTACCGAATACTCGGCCCATTTCACAGCACCCTTACAGGGCAGGACCGACAGCTCGGCAGGAGGAGAAAGCTCAAGTTGAGAAGATGCTCCGCGCTGGAGTTATCGAGCCGGCTCAGTCACCTTGGGCATCGCCGGTGGTGCTCGCGCCCAAAGCTGATGGGTCTTGGCGATTTTGCATCGATTACCGCAAGCTAAACGCGGCTACGGTCAAGGATGTGTATCCTATCCCACGAATGGATGAATGCATCGATTCATTGGGCGACGCGAAAGTGTTCACAACCCTAGACGCGAATTGGGGCTATTGGCAAGTTCCCGTGAGGGCTGAGGATCGTGACAAGACAGCCTTCGTTTGTCATGAAGGATTGTACCGATTCAATCGGATGCCCTTTGGGTTAACGAACGCGCCAGCCACTTTTCAACGAGCTGTGGATATTTTGCTAGCCCGCTTTAAGTGGAAGACTTGCCTGGTATACCTGGATGACATCATTGTCTACTCCAGCAACCTGGATGAGCACTTGACCCACGTACGGGATGTGATGCGAGTCCTACGCGATGCAGGCATTACGCTCAAGCTCAAGAAGTGTGAGTTCTTTACCGAAACCGTCAGGTATCTCGGCCATGTTATCCGTCCGGGACGGCTTTCGATTGACGAAGTACGCGTGAAATCCCTCAAAGAGGCTAAGCATCCGAGGACGCAGACGGAACTCCGATCTTTTCTCGGCTTGTGCAATGTGTATCGCCGCTTCATTCCGAACTTCGCGGATATCGCTGCACCTCTGAACGAGCTTCTTCGCAAAGGACAGCCAGTCGATCTGGAAGAATTCGACGACCGCAAGGTCGCGGCTTTCTCGTCGCTCGTGGACGCGGTGACATCGCCACCTGTTTTATCCCTGCCTAGGGCTGGTTTGCCATATGCAGGGATACGGATGCGAGCGACTACCAAGTCGGCTGTGCCCTATTCCAGACCACCAATGATGGCGAGCGATTGCCAATTGGGTATTGGTCAAGAAGCCTCAACGTTCACGAGAGGAATTACTCGGTATCCGAGAAGGAGTGCTTGGCAGTTGTCTGGGCGTTACAGACACTGCGGCCCTATCTTATGGGGACCCGCTTCATTGTTCATACCGATCATTCGGCATTACGCTGGCTACTCTCTATAGCAGAGCCATCTGGCCGCTTGATGCGGTGGAGACTTCGCTTGTCGGAATTCGACTTCGAAATCCGTTACAAGAAAGGACTCCTGAACACTCAGGCTGATGCACTGTCCCGCTTGGAAACAGCGGCTGAAGCTGCGCCAGTCGATGATCTGGAGATACCGTGCTTCCTCGTGGAAGACGGCTCGAGCGATGCCGATGAAGAATCGGAAGGATGGGACATCTACGATGCTGTTTTAGCCGTGTCAGACACGCAACCCGAACCGGGCTCTTTCGTACCGATCAAGCCGGAGGAACTCATCCGGGAGCAGCACACCGACCGTTTTTGTACGGAGATTCGTAGTCGTCTAAACGGTGGAGCACAGTTGCCTTTCGTCGAGAACGACCAAGGATTTCTAATCCGAACCGTCGGAAACAGGCCACAGATTGTGGTTCCGCACTCACTTCAGTCACGAGTACTGCATTTGTCGCACTACGCGAAGTTGTCAGCCCACCCTGGTGGCAGGAAGTTGTACTACACCTTACGGAAGGACTTTTACTGGCCAGCAATGGCTTTCGACGCGTATGCCACTGTTCGTGGATGTTCTGACTGCGCGAAGAACCGCGTCAAACTGCGGAAGTACTCCAAGAAGTTGGTACTCTTCCCTGCTAGGGCTCACTTGAATTCGTGGCAATTGACTTGCTCGGCGAGTTTATCCGCACTCGCCGGGGAAACCGGTTTCTACTTGTGATCACCGACCGTTTTTCTAAACTGGTACGGACTGTGCCTTTGACGAAGGTTACCGCCAGTGCGGTCGCCCAAGCTTTCGTTACACACTGGGTTTTTGTCTACGGACCGCCGATTGACCTGTTATCGGACAATGGACCGCAGTTTACGGCTAAGTTCTTTCAGGACGTTTGCCGCATCTTGCGGATCCAAAACTGGTTTACGACAACATACCACCCCCAGAGTAATGGGCAGGTTGAACGTTTTAACCGCACAATGCTCAATGCATTACGGACATTCGTTGCCGAACATCCGTCGGAGTGGGATCAATACACCGATGCGGTGACATATGCCTACAATACGCAGGTTCATCGCACTACTCAGATCTCGCCGTTCGAGCTTGTGCTATCACGCGTTCCACCTTCGGTGGCTATCGAGCCACAGCCAACTTTGGATAAGTTCCCCTCGCCTCGTCTACACAGGGACGCCTGGAAGGCCTGGCTTAAGAACATCATTCCTACAGTTAGGCAAAACATCGATAAGGCACAAGCCGCGTACAAGCGAATTTCGACGCACGAATGCGCAGGGATGCCCCTCAGATCAGGGAAGGTAACTACGCCTTCCTACGGAAGGAATACTATAACCCGGAAAAGGAGAAGAGGCATAAGCTCTCTCCTATCGCGGACGGCCCCTACAGGGTTATTTCTATCACCGATACAACGGTTGTCCTCGATATTGAGGGTGAACACGAGCGTTTTTCGCGCGATCGCGTAACGCCTGCGCCACAGCCTGTTCGTCAGGAAAAGCAACCGGAAACGCCGGACAGCGCTACGCCTACTGTGGACCAAGCCGCGACAGCGGGAGAGCGCGCTTCGTTGTCAGTCCTGCCGCATCCTAGCCGCGGACTTGCTGATTTGCCGGCAAAGCCGGAAGCTAACCCGCCAGTCTCGAACGCCGCACATGTCCACACGCGGATACTGGCCCCTCAGGGGATACTCACCACCACCCCCGACGCTCCAACTGAGGAGGGGGAGGAGGAGGTAAGTCGCTCGATTTCGTTGTCGCCGTCGTCGACGGAAGTGCCTTTGCAGGCCTCCGGGCCGCACGCAAGTCGTGGTGAAAGCACGCGGACGCGCGACGTACAGCCGAAGATTCGGAAAGAAGCGAGAAACGCGCAGTTATCGCGGAAGCCTAAAGAGGAACGCACCACTTCGGTGGAGCACGAAGCCGGAGAACCGGAAGAACACCAGGATGTAGCTGCTGCAGAAGTCGCCGCTTCGCCCGCGGATAGCACTGTACGGCCGTCACAGACGGAAGGACAAGAGCCTGCCCCAGCTGTGCAGCGTGAGACCGGTACGCCGGAAAAGAGGGTGGTAACCACCGCAGCAGCCACGTCGAATGCGGAAAGTACATGCCCGCCGCAGTCGGAGCCCGGCAGCGGCAGCGCACTCGCGTCAAAAGAAGCCGGAAGACCGGAAAAGAAGCCTGTCCAGAAAGACCGTGTTGTTACGGCAGACCCGATTTCGGGAGATTTTATTGAAGCATCGAGTGATGAAGCCGTTGAAAACACGGAGGCAACCGCCGCAACAGCAGGCCGACATGCCACAGTAGGTGGGCAGCAGCCCAACGCTGCACACGCGCGCACGCTGCGCCAAGTGTCTGGCTTCGCCGGCGATCCGCCTCCAGTGGAGGGTGACAACACACGAGCCGGGCACGTGCCCGCTGTAAGGCTTGCGGCCGCCGGAAACGGAAATTCCGAATTTGAATCGGCAACGCACAGCCGTGCAACGGCGCAGGCCCCACCGCCAGCAATGCTTGGCAAGGCGTCGCCTCGGCACGTGCCACGGCACCACTCGCTGGCACACCGCATTGCGGACCGTTCACCCTCACTTCGGGAGATCTTGCCGGAACGCCGGAAGCTCGCTATTCGAGAACACCGAAGCTCGGTAACAGCCCGACAATACGGGAAGGAAAGCCAGAACTCTGGAAGCCGGAATGACATGGAAACACCATGGTCAAAATGGCTCTCGCCTGGCGTACAGGATGTCTTGCCGTCAGGACGGAAGCCGAAAGTAACCAATGAAGCCCACGACGGGAGAGGTAACAACGACACCTCGAGAGAGGATACATCGACAAAGCCGCATCCTGCGCGGAAGGTCCTCGATGAGGAGTATGTCATTGACCGTCTGATAAGTCACGGCTACGCCCCTGACGGGGAACTACTGTATCGAGTCCGTTGGTACGGCTACGCCTCTTCAGAGGATACGCACGAGCCCATTGAGCACTTGCCTCGCTCGAAGGTCTTGCAGTACCACCGTCGCACACGGACACCGATACCGGCTACGCTGGACAAGGCCCAAGTGGGTTGACCACCCACGTCTCTATTGAGCACAGCCGTCCCAGACGGAATATGCCGCCTCATGCGGACAGTATTGCATTACGCAAGAATATGCCGCGTCAAGCGGATGCAACTTGAAGTTAACTCGAGATCACTTAGCCGCCTCAGGCGGACCAGGCCGCTCTAAGCGGACAGCTTTTCGCTGAACAAACATGCCGCGAAATGCGGAAGCCACTTACAGTGGAGAAGAAGATAAAGAAGAAAGAAGCCTAAGAAGAAGGAGAAGAAGCCAGGAAACTGGAAGGAAGACTAAGAAGTTTTATCGCTACAGCCGCTTGTGCGGAAAAGTTACCCCTCTCTTGTGGGCCATTCGCAACAGCCTCAAACGAGGTATTGCCCACTGAGAAGGGGGAGAACAGGAAGAAAAATGTGGGCCAAGCCAGCAGGCTGGTGAAGTTTACCTCTAACTATTGAGTTCGCCCCTCATCATCAGGGTCTACTACGGACTACTACAGCCCGTCGGGATCTCGAGCCGGGAATTACGCGCCGGACGGTCCAGCACCTGGGGTGCCCCCACTACCGGGAGCCCCGGAGAAGCGCTGTGCCGCTATTGCCTGCAACTCCGACTCGTCGGTCACCGTATCGGGAACGGCCACTCCCACGCCTCGAAGGAAGTCGCGAATGACCGCCGCTCGCGGAGTGAGAGAAGAACTGCCGCCCACGGCGGATGCTACATCCTGAGCCCACGGGCCGGTCGGAGCGGGAGCCGCTACAGCGGGCGGGTCAACGATCACGACTTCGTCGTCATCTCCCGTAGCGTCGGGCTCCGAGGCAACCCCCACTGGGCTCCCCTCATCCATGGGACTTCCTCCCTCTTCAGGGTCATCACCGTCATCGTCAACGTATACGAACCCACGCGGGTGCCCTTCCGGGATATATCGCTCCTCTCGGCGGCGACCAGCCGCCTCAGCGGGACCAATTACCTCCCAAATCCATGGGTCAAAGTATACGAAGTCGCCGGCGTTGACGTTCCGTCCGGGAGAACGGTCCGACTGCCGACGGACCCCGTCGGAAACCTGACTAGCAGGCACCTCATTCCAGTCAATCTGGTCAATGACGTCCACCAACGCGGTGGCTTCGCGCGCATTGCGGACCGAGCCGAGCACTTCGGAGAGATCCAACGCTCGGATCGCTTGCCGGATGAGTTCCGGGATGAACCAAACTCGGTACGAATCATATGCCTCGATGAGGAGGAAAGCCGCAACGCGGACGGTCCATTCTGTTGCCAGGATGCTCCACAGGCCGCGAGGCGGATCATTCATGAAGTACGAGCCTATGTAAGTTAGGCAGGGCGGTAGCTCTACGTGACACCCTCGTGGGACTTCGACCGCAGGCCAGAATGACGGCAGCGGCAGGTATCGCCCAGTATGGGAGTGACGCGCAATGCGTTCCACCTCCGTGCACTGGTACGGCACCAGTACCCCGAAGCGGGAACGCCATTTCCTCTCGAAGCGGAGGCCTTCATGAAATTGAGACCGTCCAGGACGGCGAAGGAACCGGAACTCGGCGCGAAGGATCGGCCGCGCCCACAGGATCAACTCCTGCTGCGGCTGAACGGTATCCGAATATCGGTCAATTTCGTCCAACGCGTTGGCTAGATGGTCGCCGTAGCCGACCTCGCCGAAAGTTCGGTAACGTGCCACATCGTACTGGTACTGTGCCGGCACCGGATGTTCGTTCGGAGCTCGGAAGTGTCGCGCGTACCCAATGCGGGCCATCTCATTGCGAGCGAATTGTCTCGTCTCGTTTCGACCTACAAACAGGCAGCTCGGTATAACCGCAACGCGGGCGATCCAGTCCCATGAACGGGTAACGTCAGCAGGAAGCCCACCAGGGAGTTGACCGTCGACAGCGTACGAGTCGACGAGCTCGTATCCCGAACGGCTTCGGCGTCAAACCAGGGAGCCTGGGCAAAAAGGAAACTGTGCCGGTGCGGATCCCGGATGCGTAACGCGCCTGCGGTAGGCCATCCACCCAGCGTAGCTGGCATCTCGGCGTTGAACCAATCCCACACGGGCGCGGGACCAGCCTGAGCTGGAGCGTGATCTTGTCCGGAAGAACCCGGCTGGGAGGCAGCCGCCGACTGCGGGAGAGGAACAGACCGGAACGGCGGGTTCGATACTTGCATGCGTGCCGTCGAGGACGGAGGGCCGTTCGGTGCGTTGGACATCGCGGGAGGGCTCGAGATGACGAGGTTCGCTACTGACACCGGAGGTGTTGGTGGCTCCGAACAGTTCTCGGCAGACCCGTCTTGGGAGACTTCCTTATATACCTCCATCGCGAGGCGTATCGAGCCGACGGAGTCGGTGTCTCAGCCTGAGAAGGGGAGATGTAGAGCAAAACGCCCTTTGTGGGGATGCACCGAGGTGCTTTTCATAGTTTGTTGATCCGTTACCGGCTTCGACACCTCAGGTTATGAGAGGCTACTGGGGTAGTGCCCCTATTTTGGGTATGCCTAGGAAGGGTAGTATTTCTGCACACGTGTGCCAAGTTGGCCCGATAGCGGGTGCGCCGTGGCAAGCCTGCCACGGTTGCACACCTGTAGTGTATTGGCCGGCAGCGCCGGATAGTTAGATATTTTAATTGATATTTTCAAGTGCCGTATATAAGTGGCGGCACTTGCCGCCACTGTACGGGAAGTAAACCTCAACGAGGCCTTTGGCTCTGATCTTCTTGCCGCTTGCGCACGGTCACCAGCCCCATCCTGGGGAATACCGCCGCAATTCCGGGCTGATCAACCAACCTCCGTCCCTGAGGAGTACTAATCCGTCGTCACGGCACTTTTCTTATCTATTTTATTGTTTCATTTCCGTCTTACGGCTTTCGCTACTCTGCCCTACATTGTAGGTTTGTTTATTTGTCTCGGGAGTTTTCCCGCTTATCGCGAGTCAGTGCTCCGCAGTGCGGCTCGTTTGTTGATCTTTTGTCGTCCCATACCGTTGGGCTGGATACCCCCACTCGCTGTGGCTCGCCGAACCATCCGGATACCTACGCCGATTCTACCCCTTCTACCTCCGACTGCACGCCCAGATCGGGGCCACCCGGATTTACACCCGGCTCGTGTTGGCCCTATCGGAGGGTTCTGCCGCTCGACTGCCCTTCACAGGGAGCAGGGCCTGAACACCCTGAGGTGCTCGTCCGCGACGCGGCTTGGTTGTTTTCCCGTCGAGGGTTTTGCACCACACCTTTTCCTAACCAGGAATGCGTATTTGAAGGAGGAGGAAAGCGTTCTTGTTAAGACTGTCGACCGCGTTGCCAGTTTCGGATGTATCTGCGGACGCAAACGATTATCTTCAGTCACGTGTCTTACAAGATCAAGCGGTAAACAATGCTGATGTATGCGACAACTCTACTCTTGAAGCCCAAAATCGCTCCGCACTGCCAAACGAGATAGTGCCAAGATAAAGAATATGAAGACTGACTCTCGCTACCTGCTCCCATTTGGGATAAGACAGTTCTGCTGGCAATTGACGACATTCAGAAAGTGACGGCTACGCAAGATTCGAGTGATTTCGAGAGTGCATCTCCATACAGAGTGGTCTGACATGCACTGCGCGATGTTTTACGTTGGTGCTCTCCGCCGCGAAATGCAAGACTAAACACAGGACACTACGGCTTTTACGCGTTGATTTCTTATGAGCCTGGGTCAACCCCCTTCTGCTAAATGCGCAACAGCGGTTAAGCGATCATAGACTCATGCGCCAGTTGGGGTTTCGTCATTAGTCTTACGTGCCAGGAACTGCATTATCTACAGAGGTTTTGAAGGTTACCCATGAGATCGTAGCTAGTGAAGATAACCAGATGACGTGCATCTTTTGGTGGTCCGCGAGCAACATCTTTGAAGGAATCTAATTAACGCATACAGCCGATTGGTATAAACTCGGACGACAATCGTTTAGTCCTGGTACCCTTTTCCGTATTTCGGTTTGGATATTGCTGCACCTTCGACAGAAATTACTCATCATGGTTCATACAAGGGGACGCAAAAAACTGAACAGAGTCATAAATGAGGGCCGCACTCTCATCGATTTCTCAAGCGTAGGCGAAACGAAGCCCGCGAGGAAGCAACTCAATCGCAGTACGGAGGGGGGTTTTCGTCTGCTTTTCGATCCGTACCCAGCTCACTGGGCATTGCTTGGAACGCTGCGTTCCGCCAACTGTGCTTTGCGGCCAAAGCTTCCTGCAACCAGAAGGGCCTCGACCGAAAGGTCAAAAGCATCTTGTTACCCAGATCAACATGCTCATAGAACCTTGAAGAAAAGAGTTTTACAATACAGTATGTCGCCGGCCCTACTAGCAACCGGGATATGAAAGTGTCAATTCTGGTATTGCCGATGCAAGCAGGCAGCGAAGACCATGGTCAGTTGCGGCTGGCATAAGGCTGGAAATTCTGTTTGGAGACTTTCAAGAAGAACGCAGTTTCCACGCATTGTTCTGGTCTCTGCAAATCAATGAATCTGTGAAGCGATAGGTTTCTTGCTAAAATCTCGCAGCCAGGTGAGCCGATTGACGAATTGAAAATTGTTGCCTCAAAGGCATTGGAAGACATTGTTGGAATTGAACAAAGTTGACTTAATCGATCCTCGTAGCCACTTCTAAGGATCCCTATTCACTAACCACTTTATTGACCTTGCAGAGAACAACAAGCGTCAGATAGACACCTCTATCTTCGAGGCGGCGCCGACCAAGCGTCATCCCCGACTTTAATTTTGAGACCCACAACATGGGCACAAGATGATTGGATACCTGAAAGTTGAATTTTGTCGATCCTTCTGACTAAGACGGGATTAGTCTCCTTGAGCAGCCGCTGGAGTTGCTGTTGTTCTGCCTACGGAGAAACTAATATAGTCCAGTTTGAGCCCACAGAGCTGTCCGTTATCGCACATTACTCGACCAGGTTGACTTGAGCAAGGGACTAGGAAAGAGAGGGTGAGTAGATCCTTGTAGCAGATAAGATCGAACTGCTTCCGTTGCAGGCACTGCTCTAGTTTGCGGTCACCAAAAGATGAGTAGCACGACCTTTGGTGCAGGGCGCTTGCACGCAGCAGTGCAGCACGCCCACCATATAAGGCGTCTGCATGCCCAAGCAGCGCAGGACCCGGAACACGTTAGCCAGAACTCTATAGACACCACTCAAGAAGTAAAACGCCGACACGACAGCACGCATCAACTTTCATTTCTTTTGTTGCCTCTATCATTACTGGCGTAAGATTACGATTAGTTTATTCTAAAAGCAAAGTAATCTTACCGAAACGCCGTATTACAGCTTATTGCTGGATTGAGAGGACGCCAAAAGCAGTCTTTAAAAGAGTGCTTTATTCCAAACCCCAGCAAAAAAAGTAATGACCTCCGTCTCATTTGTAACTTGCTAAACTTATGTTTGTTCTTGTGCTTTCAAAACGTAATTTACTTTTCTCCACGTCACGGTTTTAAAAGAGCGAAAAAGTAGTTATTCTCACTAAAAGAACAACGTCTTCATATTCAAGGTCCCTTAGTTAGTACATGCTTTTTGTATGTTTGAAAGACTCAAGTAACAATGTTATTCTTGCCGGTGTGAAATAATAACTTAAAATCTAATGTACATTAAGCATCAGAAATCTTATGCTATTATTTTTGTTAAAGAAATTCTGACCTAAGAAACATATTTTTGCAAAACAATCAATCAACCAAAAAGGAGAAAATAAAAGCGAAGAAAACAGTTATTGGATAGTTATATAGATCCAGTACAACCGTTTACTGGTAGTGTACAAAGTAAACGGAGAAGAGAAGAACAAATGTCTTTCGTCATAGTATATTTTATTTCAAATGTGACGGAGCGCAGGAGCAAGTTAGGACATTCTGCCCGCATGCATAAATAACGAGTAAGTGTTATTTTTCAAAATCTACGTGTTGGACTATAAATCTTCATACTTCTTTCAAATTCAGATACGGAGAGAGCATAGAGGAAAAACGATTCCCGTTTTTATCCAACGTAATTCCGGTTTTTCTTATGATATAACCTCTTCTTTTTTAGCGCCAATGCAGCTTGACAGAATAGTTCTTTTCGTTTTGCATTTACTTGCTCAATTTCGAACAAAATAAGCACAGTGACGATTACGATGAAATTTGGGTTTTATTTTTGACACGATACAAACAATATATGAGCGTTTAGCATCAATTAGGGGCTAGAGATGGCATCAGACTAATCATTAGGGAAGAAAGTGGAAGTTTAATGTCTTACGCATTTCTGGTTATTCTCAAGATTTTTCTGGCTATTGTTTGGACTCCTATAAATTGCAGGCCAAGAATATATGCCACTCATCATTGACTACAAAATTTGAACTAAACCGCCTCAATTTGTTTTTGTTTTGCGCCTCGGACTATTTGTTACACATATGTGGCACTTTTATACTTCTAAGCAAAATTGAAACTTTGTAATCAGTAATTCTGTGCGTTTATGGTGTTTATTGACAAGAAAGAGGAAGTTTCTGCAAATCATGCATAGAAAGAAATCGTACAGACATATTTTTCAGTAACTTTTCTTTACAATAATGTACTTATTGGATTTTCTGAGGAACGAAGAAGTGGATTTATTTGAGCGAATTTCTGCCGCGCGCAGAGCAAAAGGCTGAATCTTCGATCGACGGCGGTGTTCAGTTGGAACACCGCCGTTCGCATTTGATCCGGAACTTCCACTGCGCACCACTTCCGCGATCGAGCAAATTCCACTCTTTTGGGTGCGCCGGCCGCCTGCTTCTTCGAAAACCCACCCCTCTTTCCCACAGTCCAGGTATTGCAGCTGATTCAGCGGCACAGCATGTCTTAGTGTTTGTACATACGATTGATTGCTTAGATTATGTCCGTTAACATCCTTCTACTACTATGATGCTAGACATGTCCGTCTAGATTTTTTTTAATCGAGAGCAGCACATTCTGCGCTCAGAGTGCTGTGTGCGATTGATGTGTTCATCCGCACGACGCGACGATCCTGCGTCGGAATTCCCGTCACCCAACCCCCAAACCATAAACGATCTTGAGCGCAAAGCTCGGCTAGCAGCGAACATATAATATTCGTTAGCTTTCAACGGTCTGCATGTGATATGTGCATACTTACAGACCTTTAGATTTGAGACAATTTCTTATACAGCAATGTTAAGAATGCTCTGTAGTGTGGCGCATGAAGAGCTCTCTTCCATTTCGAAGAGGAGCTCTTTCCAAAAAAATTGCTGTAAAATTTCCATGCGAAAAACGCTTGACAAGGGTCCAAAATAGAGCATGCCGTCTACCTTCGCATATCTGTAAAAACTACTTATATCTAAAATGGGCTCATCGTGCAATTGGCGAAAAGCCATAGACAGAGAGCTTTTCTCAGATCCACATGATTTGTTT
>VCMS01000626.1:0-14754 GCA_022539475.1 Gracilaria domingensis | reverse complement strand
TATGGTCCGTGTAAGGTGACGAAGGCCCAGCATTCCTCGTTACGAACTGGTGGTCTTCGCACGGAAGGGTGGACGAGAAATGCAGTACACGCCCGTAGGTTGGTGTTGTACAAGCGTCGCCCCATCCACCTTCGAGCCTAAGTCCTGTGGTTGAACTGGTTTCAGAACAGACGGTAGGTCTTTTAGTCGCTGAGGCGGGGGCGCACCAGAGGTTGTGTGCCCCGTCGCGCAGTTGAGGAAACATCGCCGTCGAAAGTCAAGGAAATAAGCGAAGTAAATGGAAGGCGAAGAGCGTGGAGATAAACGTTAAAAACAAGGGGAATGTTCTCAAGTTTACGCATTTGGGATGTCTACTTACGTACGCTGCTAAGTCGAGACCTAATCATTAGCCATGATGGCTCTGGGTGAAGAACACCTCCCGAACCTCAGTCACCTTGGGGTTCCCACCTCCACCGCAAAGGGCCAAGCTCTCCGGCAAAGGTGCAGAGGCTGTTCTTCGACCCCATCCAGAATCATGAGACTTGCAGAATCCACCCGACTGTCGTATAGCACGATCTGGCTGACCGCACGGACGGAGTGGATTGAGAGGAGTGCCGTGTCGTACGTGTCGGGCTGGCCGAGCGGATAGTTGTACGCGTGATTGTCCCGCATCGGATATCGGTCCCAAACGTACGTAGGACACGTGTGCCGGTCGGACGGTGACAGGCGTAATATAGTACTGTTAAGTTGCTACCTAGAGGCTGCACAGAGGCGGGTTTACCCGATATTTAGGTAGACCCCAACCTCGCCATGACCTCACGTTGTAAACACCAAGCACCTTTGCCGTACGTCTTGCTCGTCAAGTAGCGCTACCGACAGGCGTTAAGCTAAGTACTACAAGGTTTATTAGGGCCGTTCGTACCCTTTTGCACGCTCCTGAACGTGCTTGGTGATACCAACCGCCACTCTCCCCGCTGACCGCCCGGTGCTTCCTCCTTACTCCCGTACGGATTCATTACAGTCGCTCCCTCGAGCGCAGCTAACTCCGTCGCCTCAAGACGCTTCGGGTTTTCTCCCGATACGTACTATTCACACTGGTCTCCCGACTTAGAAGTGGAATTCGAGACCGCACGGAGTTTACAGCACCGAATTGGAAACGATACTCGAAGATGAGCTCGAACGTCCCACACGGAGATAAGGAGAACGGCAGGTCGCAGAAGACAATGCTGAGTCCACTTTGGCCGCCTCGCGCCGGCTTCGGACATGCTCGGTAGGCCGCCGGAGCACCCGAAGTACCGCGACGGCCTACGTGACCCCTCAGAAGAGCCCGAACGGGTAATCCGTGAAGGCAACTTGCAAACCAAATCGGACCGAAGGAAGAAAGAGAGGAGTAAGAACTCCGGGCCCCTTTGAGACTGAGATTGTACCACTGGGACGGGCGGCACTCCCGCTATACCTCAGACGGACGGAGACACCACGAACTATGGGCCGAAATAGCCCGTACGCCTGGAGGGACTCGCACGGAGATCGAGGTTCATGTACCCATGGCGATCAAATTATATCTCAAGGACCGTATCCCGGAATTGATGCGTCGTGACATCAACCGATCATACACCGATCGTGAACGATGCGCTGGGATCCCAGACGTACGGAAAGCGGAATGCAAGAGAATTGAGTAACACGTTGGCCGCTTTGGTAGCTAAGCTACCAACCCCAACCCCCAAGTTTGACACTGACCAAACGGACAACGCACCTAGTCGCGGTGAGAGACAGGGACGGAAATGGAGAAGGATCCGCAGAGGGATCCGAGGTGTCTATCTCCCACCAGTACCCCTCAGGGTGACCCGGACGGAAGCTCGAGCGATTTCCGACGACGGGAGGAATCACGCAAACGAGGCGGTAAACCGGGCAAGCATTCCGATTCGGACAGTTCCGTAGTAGACGGAGAATCGTCGCCGGCAGAGGGCGACGACATTCAGATACTGACTCCGCGTCCTCGCGCTCATCATCAGAGGATGAGCAGACCGACTCGGATGACTCTGGGACTCTCAAAGCCCCGAAGAAAACGCAAGTCGAACGGCGACGTTCCGATCGGACAAGTTGGCGCTTAAGCGCCTCCGACCTCTGAACGTCAAGTTCACAAGGTTGTGGACTACCGTACGTACCGGCTCATTCGCGCAGCATAAGTAGATCGAAGGTAGCACGCAGATCGCGCGCTATCAAAAGAAATTGAACGTCCAGATGAAAGGACATTCATTTTCCGGAACGGATCCATTCTCCGTTCTCAATTTCTTGGCAGCGGTTCAAAAACGGCTGCAACCCAATAAGCGGACTGTACAGAAGGAGCGGCACTGGTGGTCTTCCAGTTCTACCTAACGCGGGCCTGGTCAGTCCGCACCGCTCTGGTCCAATCCGCCTCATCGGTGAGTCGGGGAGCGTCGACAGGGCTAGCGATGAAGCGCTCCATACGTACGAAGAGGTGGTAAATTTCTTACTGACACGACCTACGCCACGAGTGACGTATGCGCCACGGCGTCCGCGAGGTGACGTTTTACACCCAGTGTCAGGGATGTCCGAAAGGAATTCGCCCAGACAGCTCTGGACGAAAGCCCGTCGCTGTGGTAACGTATACACCGATCGGGACTTGAAGGGCTTTATTTGTCCAAGGACTTTTGCCCGCATACGGTCAAAGGTGCGGAATCACTCACCACCATCCCAGTATCGGATCGACGCGCTCGCCCGTTATGCGGAATCGTACGGCGATACTCACGCGCCTCACGCCGCCCAGTCCGTTGGGTGGACACGCAGACTACGTCTGCTCGGCTCGTGCCACTCGTACGATAGGAAGGTGCACAGGTCGAGTCCCCTCGGCCTCGACGTATTCCCTGTCGGACGACGACGGCAAAGATGTCCTCATCGTTTCCCAGGGGTCTTCCATGCCGTCACACCCACACCAGTGCAACCACCCCAGCGACTTCCGCACGGTCATTCCCCAGTACGCCGGCCAAAGATCGAGCAACCCCCTGGCGCGGCGTCAAGGGACCGTCCGTGCAGGATTTGCCTCTCGCGAGAGCCGAACTGCTGTCAACTTCTCCACCGGACGTTAAGCTAACTCCTCGCAATCCGGAGCAAAACTACCAACGCCGGCGCGACGAAGGGTACTACGGCACCGGCATATCCCACGGGAAAACGCCACCGCATCCAATATCGGTTTCCGTAAAATTGGCCCGTCGTACTCTTACGCCCAGCTCGGCAGGCAGCCATGCTGGTGGAAGAGACGTTTCGGAACAGGAACGAGCCGGAGGATGCGTAGGGGGTCGTCTCTCCGATGCCGGATAGCTCGCCACACCGGGCGACAAGCCCAAACAACCAGTGCGGACAGAACAGAACTGACTCTCGACCCCAGAACGTATGGACGACACTGTTTATTCGCGAGTGCAAATTACAAGTTCACCTTTCCGTGGGCCTCACATCTACCCTAATGTATCCGCTCACGGGTGTTCTAGATACCAGAGCGGTCCTTGTCTGATCCACGAGCGGCACTTCCACCGCGATGGCAATCTCGTCTCCGAACGGACGTAAAGCCACGCATTACGGACGCTTCACGCAACCGTATGGAGGTCGTGGGTGTTTCTCCCGCTTGCTGTCGCATTGGAGACCTTCACGTACGAGTACAATTCCTTGTGGTATCGAACCTCGCACAAGCGTCCTACTCGGCACGTCCTTTATCGATCGATACGTATTGGGAATCTTACCCCCAAAACGGACGATCCTCCTGCGCCATTCACGGCCTGTCTCGATATTGTCCACGCGTACGGTCCCACACGCCACGTCGTACGGAAATACCCAGTCCAACCGGAGCGGAATGTGCCTCTAACAAGATACACGTCGCCCGACCTGTTTACGTTAGCCTCCATGTCCGAAACCAGGGTACACGTAAAAACCAAGGTCCGTTTCTGGGTATTTCTACAATCAAACCACGCAACGGGCAGTTCGTTCTAGAGCTAACACGCTCGCGAACGGGCGTCATGGATTACGTCGCGGACGTTTCCCTTCTTCGTTCAGTTGCTAACGTCTCGGCCGACCGGTGCACCTCCACAAACGTACCGTCATCGGTCTCGCCCTCCCGTCCCTATAGCACTAATCACCCCTTCACCAGCTAGGCGCGGAGCGACGACTCTCAGGAGGGGGAGGATACCGCTTTAGAAGATACCGCTTTGGACAACCTCCACGGCGTTCTGACCAGCCCGATTGGCCCCAACGCGTTCAATCAGCCCCGAGTATGAGAAAGAACGCGACACAGTCATTGAACTCCTCCGACCGTTCAAGGACATGTGGGATGGCCATTTAGGCAAGATCTCCGCCGCAAAGCATCGGATACAGCTGGAACCGGCACCAAGCCGATATTCCAGATGCCTTACCGTGCAGGACCCGCCGCGGGAACTTGAACGTAAGGAGATAACCCAACAGCTGGCAGCAGGGGTGATAGAACCATCGGTCCGCAGAAAGGGTTCAGTCCGGTCGTCTTTGCACAGAAGAAGATGGAATCGCCTACGTTTTTGCGTCGAACTACGCACGTTGAAAGAATGCGGTGACCGTACGGGATCATAACCCTCTGCAAGATGGAACGAAGTGCATAGACTCGTTTAGGAACGACGGATATTCTCCAACACTGGAGCAGCCAATCAGCCGGCTTACTGGCAGACCGCAGTGGACGAAGCCGACAGGGACATAGACAGCCTTCACGTCCATGGGCCTTACGCTACGGTACGGATTGCTTTTCGGACTCATGAGAACGGCCCGCTACGTTCCAGACGGCTCTGGACATCATACTATCACGTGTTAAGTGGGCACGTACGCACTGGTTTTACCTGGATGACTGAATCATCTACTCCAGAACGATAAGAAGAACGACTACGAACCGTTACGGACAATTCCTCGGACATCGCTACGTTCGCGCAGAATTACCCTACGACTAGACAAATGCTCATTTCTTTAGTGGGAACGGTCGATACAGCTCGCCATATCAAGTCCGTTCCAGGCAAGCATGACAGGTGTCTACGAAGACGCAAGGGGCCATCAAGCAGGGAACGCCACTACGCAAAGCGGAAACTCCGCTCGTTCCTGGTCTTGTTGCTAACGTTTCCGCCGGTTACGTGACGAATTCCACGGATTAGCGGCTTCCCTGAATCAAAACTGCGAAAAGGGGCAGCCTACTAGCATTCGAAACCCTGACCGATACGGAATAACGAGGCATTTCGCTCGAACTTCGTCAACGCCTGGTAACGGGTCCCGTACTGGCTATCCGAATACAAGGAGTAATCCATACGTACTGGACAACGACGCGTGTGCGTCAGGTTGGCTGTGCTCCTCCAGACGGCAACCGCATGGGGACCTTGTCCCAATACGGAGTATGGAGCGGTCGGCTCACGCCAAGAGGAGCAGGAAGGTTTGCAACGGGCGACGGGAATATGCCTTCGCTGTAGTGATGGGCTAGTCTGCACCTCCGACCATATTTGGAAGGACAGAAGTTCACTGTCGCACGGAGTCTCCACTCCGACGTTGAGGTGGATGAGCTTGAACCTAGCGGACGCTCAGGGGCGACTTCAGGCAACGAGGTGGCGCCTTACGCCGGTGATGTGGAGTACGCGTACTTCGACGTCATTTTCACTGCGACGGCGTGGTATCAAAACCGGGGACGGAGCGTGCCAAGATACACGACTTATCTGACGTAAGAATGCCAAAAAGGGATCGGAGAGGACACTTCAACGCCTGAGATACGACGAGGGTCCCTGTTTCCTCATCGACGACTGTCCGGCAGAGACGGGCCTCGGTTATAGCCAATCATCACCGTAGAACGGACAAGATATAACGAACGTCTGCATAGAATTGAGCCAGACCCGAACGGAATACACATTGGAATAGCCGGAAGTCGCTGGCACTGCAGGCGAACGGCACAAAACCGAAATCGTACCCATAGCCACGCTCGAGGAACTCGTACGAGCTCAGGCGCAGGACCTTTCTGCCATTCATACGGAGAGATGTCGGCAACGGGGTTACATTGTTCGAGACTGTTCGAGCCAGAACACGGAGTACTGGCATACGACGCTCACGCTTGGACGGCGCCCTATCATAAGGTGGTCCCTAGGTTCACTGGCACGGCATCTGGCGTGTCTGTTACATGGACGCACTAATTCGGCCTGTTATGGTTTCGGACGCTGGTGCCACCATGAGAATGTAGGCAAATCACGGACGCGGGGATTCTCATTGGCCACATGGCCAACGCGTCGTTCCAGACGTACGGGATTGTCGGTCATTATCCCACGCCGCCGTTTCAAAGGACATGCGCCGGGTTATCAGACGTTGGTCCCAGAGAGCCTGCTGAGCTAACTTCAACACGAAGCAGAGCTGTGTTGACGCTCGGTGAGTTTGGATGTCAAGGCTATCGAATGTGAGGTGGGTCCGCCACTGGTTAAGCGGCGACAGGATCTCCTTAAGCGGATGCAAGTATATCTGTGTACGAGTATGAACGCGGAATGCCGGTTAGGACAGAAGAGACTGCATGTACGAGCGTCGAGGTCTAACTCAGCGTGCGGCGTGCAGCACCGTCAGGTGGGTAGCCCAGAAACGTTCTTTTATAACCGGTACATTGGGTTATAACGTACGGCATCGCCGAACTTGGACTAGTCTACGGCGACACGGATCGAGCGCAGTTCACAGTCGAAGTTTATTAGCTGCGACAGGGCCGTTGCGTCCGCACCTGGGCACGAAGCAGTTTCGACCACTCCGTATCACCCCAGCACAAAGGACGGGCAGGCCCGGACGGTTCAATGGACAAGGAACGCTAGGTGGACGGACGCATCCGCCGCACTAAGGTAGCGGACCACAGCAAAGGAGCGTGTGGAGACGCAAGATTAGTCCACCCCTATATACGAATTTATATATTGACGGCTCGAGTCATGAGATTATCAGGTAACCGACAAAGTTGTGCGTGTCGCGGTACGCGGATCTAACGAAGGCACACGGATAGAGGGTACATGCCGGCAAGCCATGAGATAGTGTGACCCTCGCGTCCTTCGTATCGACTGAGAAACCCCGTACGTCCTTGGGACACTGCAACAGTCAGACGTCGAAAGCGGAAGCGTCCGCAGCAGCAGTTGAAGCGATACAACTCAACTCCTACAGGCGACGCTTCGGACCGCGCGGACAAGTGACAGTCACTGTCGCTAGAAGCAAGCAGCTAAAGGACGGACTATCGATAGGTGACCGTCCGGTTTCGCCTACGTAAATCGCGGAAGGCGAGGAAGTGTACATTGAACCGAACCCAATACAAAAGCACGGAAGAGGACCGTAGAACGGAACAGGAACGACTCTTCGGAAACTAGATTAAGCCTGAAGAATACTGGTCCGTTCAAGGTCAAAGGCCACAACGTTTGGGGGAAAAAGAATAGTAACACATTCCGTTAGCTTGGATCGATGAGAGAACGTAATCGAACACGCGTCTCTCATTGAGTGCGCGTTCACACGCGGCAACCCTGTCCGACGGCCTACGAGTACAGCGTATTGACCCTGGCACCGCAACGTCACGGGAGGCAACCCGTACTGCGGACCCGGAGGAACAATTCGCGACTCTGAGAGCGTCGTCGACGACGGATTTACCAGGACCGACGCGATACGCGTTGTCTTGCGTTCGTCGGAAGCGAGCGTCGGTAGCGGCGCACCGCGATAGAGGCCGGACGGAGTCCAATACGCGTTTTCGTGGGTAGTAGCTTGGCGTACTGGTAGGTAGTGGTGCTAGCGCCGCACGGAAGTCCGACACGCAAGACTACGTAAGACCCCTTCAGACATCCGCGCACACTAGTTGTCCGCACGAATATACTGGCGTCGCGAAGTCGTAGACATCGGCACACCCTTAAGGAGGGGGAGAGAATCAGACGGACATCGTCCGTCGCGTCGCGCATAACGCCACCATGCTGTGCCAAGGCACGTAGCGGCTCCAACCACGAGCACCGGAATAAGACCACTGGACGCGCGAATTCGGTTGCGGATATTCGCCTAACCGGTAGTAGCGGCGTCATGGCTCCACCCCTTTTTATGATCTAGTGAACCGGCCTTTTCCGAAGTCGGCACTTTGTCAACGGATATCAGCCATACAGTAACCAATAAGTGAAGATGGCACCAACAACACGTATTACTCAGGAAGCACGCCGACATGTGGGACGACCACGTCTAGCGCTACTCACCGCCGGGTCCTTCTTATCTGATCGACTTGAGATCTCACTGGCGGCAACGTCTTGTACGCCGACGACACGGCCAGAGTCACACCACGAACACGCCCACCCTACGAGGTGTCCGGATGTCCGAGACGTAGGCACGACATGCCGGAGTCGCCCACTCGGAACTGAACTGGCTGATCGGACTTGAAGTAACGCCGGCCAGGAGCGCGTTGGCTAACCACGACCCTCTACGGATGCCGTGCGCGTGACCTACGGTGCGCTCGCGCCGGACAGTTCATTCGTGACCACGGCTTCCCTGCGCACTCCGCAAGGTACCCGTGGCGTCACCGGGAGCAGAGCGCTACGGAGCTTCCACCCGGACGCAACTTCGGCATTGGGGTTGATCCGGCTTCCACGTCCGTCACGCAACTGCTACAGCACCGCCACCGGACGCGCTTGAGGCGCCACACGTCCCCGTGCATGCGACACTTGCCGTACCGGCGACAGCCTCACCACGGGTCTCCCCCAGCTCCTTCCGGACTGACGCGACGGTGCTGGAGTTCAGAAGTGACCCCGGTCAAACATGGACGCACGGCCCGTCTTCAGGTTCTGAACGAATATGGTTGGCCTGATTCTCCACTGGCCTGGTCGTGCAACCCTTGATAGGACTCACAGACAACTCGTCCAAACGTCGGACTGGTTCCATACCTGTCCCGTAGGCGCAGTATCCGCTCGGCCCGAAAACGGCCTAGCATACCTAGGCTCGTACGAACGGAGTAACGCGCAGGCTGTGTTCGTCGAAGCTGTAACCGAGTAAGGTTCCAACATAGCCCTGCGCCCTGCTACGCAGGCACGCTTCGGAGTTCGCCGCGCGCGCAAGGCAAGTACGTGCAGCCGTTCAGGGGCGCCCGGCACGTCAGTCGCTCCGAAATCCCCGCGGAAACGCATACGCGAAGGCGTTGAGCAAACGTCTGGAGGCGCTCGCCGCAGAGACTTGACACCATTGCGCAATGGCGGCTGGGAGCCCGACCTGGACCTCTCGCGTGTGGCCGTACGCACAGGTACCTCCAGATCTCGGATCAGGCTCCGCTCGGCCGCAGAGGATAGCTGAGGCAAGGACCGGGCTTGGACCCCGCCTCTACGTGCTCGCACTTGGAGGAAGCGGCTTCGAAGTTCTTCCATGTACCATGCGGGAAGTAGTTCGCCTACTCCGCAGAATGGCAAGGCGGAAGCTGCCCGTTGGCAAATAGCACTCGGTCGGATCGGACAACGCGCCGTACCGGATGCGGGCATAGTAAGGGGAAACGAGTACTCAACAGTAATCGATCCGGAGGAACCCGGCGTCTGCGAACAGTCCGTTCCAAAGAAGTAAACTGGAGGAGCTTCGCAACCGACCGCAGGGGGTAGAGGTCCCGCAGGATGTTCTGCACACCCCAATTTCGGCAAGATGCATACCAATGTTGTACGGGAGAGGGAACAACGTCCGATATCTGCGGCGAAATCGCAGTGGTTGTACAGAAGCGCTGATCGCCCGCACGGGTGAGGACTTCCACAGCCGTCGCTGGCCGCCGGAGGAAACGCAATGACGCGAAAACTGCCCCACTCGGCGTACAGGATCTGCAAAGACGCGACAGTCAACGCTCTTGGGATAGGCAGTTCCCGGCGCAATGGTATCCACCGCGACGGACGGGTAGGTGATGAAAGGTTGCGTTCCGACCGTCCACAGACGTTCACGCCTGGTCATCCGACCGTAGTATACCGTCGTACGCGGTCGTTCTTCGCGACGTCGAGAGTACTGACGTTGTGCCAGGGGTAGAAGAACGGTGTGAGAACCCCGGATGCTCGGGCTTTCCGTCGCGGCGTTGCTGCTCTCCATGCTCGCGGTCTAAACCGTAACAGGATGGTCGTACGGTGCGGCTTCGAACATCACTGAATACCGGGCGAGAGGGTTACCGTTTCGGGGCGGAAACAGGTCTCCGTCGGAATTTGAGACCGGTTGCATCAGGACGCTCTCCTGAATCTGCGTTGCTACTCGACGCTCTCGGGGCACTTAAGCTACGCTATGAATCGGAATAACGCCGAACGTCCTTCGTGGCCGCAGCGAGCCTGGCGATTTCCAGGATAGGTGACTTGTCAACGTGCTGCCAAGCTTCCATTCCGCGTACCGCTTTGGGTTACGCTCGCAACATCGACGTAATGGGTAGCGAGACGGGTATGGCATGCGAGCGGACGCGCATCGAATATCCGCATTGTCCTCGATTGTATCGTTGACCGTGATCGGAACCTGCCTTCGACCGATATCGCGGCGACCTGGCATACGTGTACGGACGACGTACGAGTGGTCGATAGTGCTGAACAGCGAAGCGGCATATGACGTGTACAGCGACCGCCGCGACACCCGGACACAGACTCGGCCTTGGATTTCGTGATTTAACCGCGCCGTGCCTTGCATTGACGAGCGAAGGCGGACGACTGGCTGATTGGCGAACCCATCGGAGAGGGGCAAACGGATAGACGGCGTGGAATAAGGGTAGGCTCTTTAGGCCACGAGTACGGACAGGAGTGCACCGGGCTAAGACGGACGGCGTTCGGCAGACCGTGCGAAAAGGAGTCGATATATCGCTCTTACCACGTATACTAAAGCTTTTGAGGCCTCAGTACACTCAGATTTATTCTCCGAAGGCGCGATGGTATCATGTCCATTCCACCCTTTCCGTGACGGATAAAGCATCTCCGCGTCGGAAACGAGATGTTGGAGATAGGCATCCGAGGTGGGTAGTCGATGCGGCGCCCGCTGAGCAGCAAGGTCGCATAGGCCAGTACGACGCACAACTTCGCTATCGCCTTGGCGTGATGCGTCAGTCACAGCGTTAGTGGTCGGAAGGTCGCTCAAGGCCGGGACGAGTGTCCGCCAGCGGCGCGCGCACGCGCGTACCACACGGTAGCGACCCCGAAACGGTCATGAGGCGTCTCAGCCGGCCGCGAGACTCGCGCGTAGGGTGCGGAAGGAGGAGGTATTTCGTGCGCCCGCCGATGCGCTCGGTTGCGTGAGCACTATTACGGGCGCTCGCTCGCTAGTCGACGCGGAGATTGGGACCGCGGAAGTGTCAGTTCTGAACCGCGTTACCGGACCCCCAGTGTGGGTTCTAGTATGAAGGATAGAGTTATGGTTTAGGTGATGGCGGTGTCCGCGATCGTATTAGTCGTGTTGGCCAGCCGCCATTCACCGGCGAGCTTTTCGCACTCGGGTGCCGCATCTGGCGGTCCATGAACCGACACGGGCCGAGCGCCAGCCCAGTAGCTGCCCTTGTTCGCAGCGTCTGTTTCTAGTTCTACTAGCTTCCGCGCTCCCACGCAGCGTGTAATTCTACACTGGTCTTCTGCCCCGCCCGTGGGGCATTCTGTGACAGAAACGATCGGCTGGCTTCTTTTCAGCGCGAACGGACTTTGGCGAGCACTGGGCTGCACTCCGAGGACCGGATTTTGCCAATCAAGGAGGGGGATCTGTCGTACTAGCACGCATCCTGGCTGACCGCAACGGACTGGAGTGGATTGAGAGGAGTGCGTGTCGTACGTGTCGGGCTGGCCCGAGCGGATAGTTGTGAGCGCGTGTTGTCCCCATAGTAGACGCATCCGAGACCGGATATATGTCGCAGTAGCCAAACGTACGTATGACCGTGTGTCCGGCTCGGACGTGACAGGCTGTAATACTAGAACTGTAGTTTGCTACAGGTAAGAGGGCTGCACAGAGGCGCGTGGTTGTACCCGAATTTAGCGTAAGAGTCGGACGCAGCGAGATCGCTCATGGAAGACTCAGGTGGGACACAGGTTATGTAGGCGAACACAAAGCACGCTTTGATAGCTGTAACGTCTTGCATCGTACAATTGTAAAGCGCACCGAGGACAGGCGGTTAAGACTAAGTACTAAAAGGTTTCTTAGGAGCGTTCGTCAACCTCTTTTGTTGCAGACGCTTACCTGAACTGTGCTTGGTGATTCCACCGCCCAGTAGCTCTCTCACCTACGGCGCTGACCGCTCAGGCTGCATGTAGTCGCTCCATTACTCCCGCCGTCACAGGATGTCATTAAAGTACGCCTCGCTCGCGCGGACAGCTAATCGTCGCCTCAAGAGACCTCGGATTAGCGCTCACTCATATATATACCGACGATAGACGTACTTGATATTCAGCACGCCGCGACGACATGGTCGTGCTTGATCCCCTTCATGAGGTCGAACCTCCAGAAGAACGGGCGCGGACTGGTATATGGACATGGGCGATACGGTCGTAAATTCGGGCAGTGAGCACGGAGTGCGGCGCAGCCCGAGGCGATCCCCAAATTCGCCGAAAACGGCGTCGCGGGAGGGAGATATTAGCGAATGTAACGCGAGGACTCGGACAGCGGTCGAGAAAGAGTGGTAATTCGCTAGCCGCGAGGTTTCCCGCCATAAGCGGTGAATTAGCGTTCAAAGAGGGATTGACGAGAACGATTTCGGCCCCCGTCTAGAGAGTCATAAAAAGGCCGGCGGGTGAAAGTTGGTCGCGCTCGAGAAAAGGGGACGGGTTTGCCGCGTTCGAAATGGCACTGACATTCGTGTAGAACAGGGCGAGCAGCCGATCTCAGTTTTGGTCGTACGTGCCGCAGTGTACAGTAGGCAGGCTGATCCGACGCGTGCAGTCGGAGAAAGCAGAAGTGCGCGGATTTGCGCGTGGCGACATGACGAAGGAAGCGCCTGTCTCGGGCTAGAGATGAACGAGATCTCGTAATCGGAGTGTTGATGGTTAGCTTAGCCAGTGCTCACAGTCGAAATCTGGTTGGATTCTTTTTGTGGTGCGGTGACAGCGATGTGCCAATGAAGGAAGGATTGTTTTGTCAAACGGCTTTCATGGTTGAAGGAGTGCGTCTTGTGGGATTTTTGGCGGATAGAAATGGTTGAAACCTGCCAGTTAAGACGTGCAGAGCCATAACAACTCTCTTTTCGATTCTTACGTGCCCAAAGCTTTGTACCGTGCCGCCGAACATGATGCACTCCAAACCTCCATTTGGGACGGCTCTGCTGGTTGGGCGCAACTTTCTGCCGTCATGGCGTCTTCGAAAGGACAATCCGATTCCATGTCGCGCTGCCCGAAGAAGAAGAAGAGGTAGAGCCAGGATCAAATAGACCGCTCCGGTCATTGTAAGAGAGGGTCGTGGGACTTTCCTGCGCCTTGCACGGGAAGGTAGGCTGGAGACGATGCACACACGGCATGACGACTTAGTCGTCAGTACAGAACGAACCGAGGGGTCCATCATGGGAGTTGAGAGATTATAGGCGTCTTCATTGTATCCGAGACTTCAAGGGATTCGAAACGTTGGCGAAAGACTGTGCAACCCTGTACGAGGAAGAAACAGCCAGGCCACGAGCGGTGGGAAGTTCTTCGGTTTGATGAGAAGAGGTAGGGCGAGACCAACAGAGGCGTGCGTTGTTTCGGCGCAGACGATCTGTTTGCCGCTTTTGTTTTGCGGGACGACGACAAAGACGACGGCGCAAGATTTGATCGACTGTCGTTTGCATCGACTCTTGTAGCAAAGATCCTGAGTCGCTCGTAACCTTGCTCGGGTCGTACAACTTCAACCGACCAAGGCCTAACAACGAAAGATAAGGGCTCAAACGCTTCGTTGCTCGAACCTCTGGCCCGCGGTGACGAAGGGTAGGGCAACGACGCGAATCTCCAGAGATTATGCCCTTTGATCTGGCCCGTAGGGAACGTCGAAAAGCGGAACCGCACAAAAGACGAGAGACTTTTTTGTTGCGAGAAGTATACGAGCCACCAGTACAGGGAGAAAGAGAAGTAGCACAACCGAAGCAGAAGACGAGCAATCCGCACGGAGAGGACGCGGCGTCCCGCAAAACGACGGCGAAGCAAAGGAGGCGCGCGGCACGAGCGCGAAGAAGCGGGTGGTGCTAGGACGGGGTGATGGTGCAATGGATAGGGGGAAGAAAGGGGGGAAGAAGCTAAGGCAGAGCAATATCAAAGAGTTTTTTAAGTTTTGCTCAAGCACACGCGCGTGAGTGCCATAGCGTAGTTGTGGCGATCTTGGGTTCCGCCCCAGCAAGGCCACGGAGGGCTCGTGTGCGACGCGTGCCGGAGCTCGCAAGTTATCGGGATATGCACAGTAAACCAAGGGTAGGTAATGTCTATGCACATTTGGCTGAATCGAGAGGATCTTCTTAAGAGTACGGAAGCGGTACTGTAAGATTGTTCGCTACCGTCGGTAAGCTTTCCGAGCCTAGCCTAGTCAATGTAAAGCCTTCTGTCCACGGAAGGTAAGGAGATAGAGGCTAAGTTACACGATCCACACAAAAAAAAATTTCCCTCCTCTCGAGAACTTCTAGCAAAAGGGGACTTAGTCGATACGCGCAGCTTACACCGGATCCATCTCCTGATGGGAACTCTTGCTTTTGCCAAACCATCCCATTTCGCCATTGCCGCTACCTTTCTCTCGACCCTGGACCGTTCTTGAAGATGCTGCACTCTTCAACAGCGCTGACTACCGTCCTCCATTCATCTCGCTAACCGC
>VCMS01000625.1:0-14835 GCA_022539475.1 Gracilaria domingensis | reverse complement strand
GCGCGCTTTGTGGAAGAACTCCGATCTGTCTGATTCTTCTCATGACAGTTGAGGTAAAAGCTGGATTTCCCTTCCAGTCATCTTCGGACGAGTTCCGATTCGTCGCGGGTCAACTTTTAGCCTTCAGTTCCAGCGAGCGAACACTCTTCTGGGCGAGGGAGTGTCGAAGACGAGGGTGACGACCGCAGTGAGCAGGTTCTCACATGACCGGGGGTGGCGCAGCTGACCCTCTCCCATTTCTCTTGAGCAGGTTAGCAAAGTGAAAGTGAAAGAAGGACAGTTGCAAACGCAGCTCTAGCGCTTTCATACCGCCGGCGCCGTTTGCTGTGAAGCCCCTTCACCAGAGTCCCGGACGAACGCCGAAGCCAGCACGAAGACGTTCGAAGCGACGCAGCTCAAAGAGAAGTTCTGTGAGGCGAGGAAGAGAGACTGAGGTTGAGCTGATGAAAGAGAGGACAGCGCACGGTCGCACATGCAAAGAGGAGATAACGTCGGCTGTTTGGCCGTGATTCTGATGTCGAGGTGTGGAGATGATGCTCACAGCATATGAGGTATGGAAGAAGGCGTAGTTCATAGCATTGAGGATACCGGAGTTGTACAGCTGCTGTTGGAAGAGTGGCAGCATCTTCGCAATACGCTCCACGGGGTCGAGAGAAACAGTTAGCGCATGTGCGAAGAGGATGTGTGCAAGCTCTCATCACAGGAAGATGGATCGGATGTAGCTAGCGCGTCGAGCGCTATCGTATCAGTCACTCTCTCTCAGGTTCGAGCAGCGAGGGACAATTGTTATTTTTGTCTCGTGCGCACTTCGATGTAAAGCCTAATGTTATGTGTTCTCACAGAATTAGTTTACACAGGTGAGCCCTCATCTTAGACCTTCGGACAGAAGGATTATGACTCTCACGAAGGCTATAACGATCGAAGAGTCGACGGACCACACGATACACTCCCTCGCTCTCTGTATCTTAAAGCTCTCTGCGGAGTCAGCAGTGACTGACATTACACCATCACTCTTGGGTACCGCTCCTATCGACGCTACGCTCGCACGCCGTACGCCGACGAAGCATCAGTGTCGCTCGTCGTGGGACCAAAATCGCCACACGTACGTATGGCACTCACGCGACGTGTGCTTGGAACGCAACTAAAAACTCCTGCTCTCTATTTGCTCTGCCTTCAAGCGCTTTCTTCCTCCCCCTTTCTCAATTCCCCGTTCCATCACCATCACCAGTCCTAGCCCACCCGCTCTCGCGCCTAGTGACGGCGTGTTGCTTCGCTCGCGTTAGTTCGTGGACCGGCGCGTCCCTCCATATATGCTCGTCTTCCCCCTGCCCCGGTTGTGCTACGTTCTCTTCTTCCTTCTGTGGTCGTATTTCTCCCACAACAAAGTCCCTGCATCGCCCCTCCTTTGTTCCGGCGGTTCTTCACGAAAGCCTAGTAGGTGCAACTTATAGGACCGTCGCGCTTCCGCGGTTAGTTCTTTCACACGTTCCTCTGGCAGATCAGGGGAGATTCTGGATGCATTCGCATACATATACTACCCTTTCGTCTCCGGCAGATGTGTGCAGAGAACGAAGCTTTGACCCTATCTTTTCGTTGAGGCCTCTGCGTACGGTTGAAAGTTTCATGCGTATCAGGTAAGCCACGACAATGGACGGGACTCAGGCACGGTTGCCTACAAGAGTCGATGTCGTTACCAATTTTGCCGCCGTTTTTGCTCAGATGCGCTCTTCAACAAATGGTCCACCAGGGCTTTATGTGTTGCTGCACGAAAATCGCACGCTCTGTTGGTCGCGCCTCTACCTCGTCTCATCAACACCGAAGTATCTTATCCCACCCTTGGCCTGAGCTGTTCTTTCTTTGCGGTCAGGTTGCCAGTCTTCGTCCACAGCGTCACGATCTTTGAAGTCGCTGGATAAAATGAAGGACGCTAGATCTCTCAGAGCTCCGCCATGATGGCCCTCGGTTGTACTGGTATGACGACGAAGTCGCATGCCCGTGTGGCATCCGGTCACCTACTCCCGTGAGGCCGCCAGAAGTCCCCACCTCTGTTACAATGACGGAGCGCGTTCATTGCCTGCATCTACCTCTTGCTTTTACTTCGGGCAGCGCGAATGTCCTCGTGGATCTCGTCACTTCCGAAGACGCTCCATGGACGCAGAATGTTGCGCAACAGACACGCGTGAACATTGGAGGATCTGGTGGTTTCATTGTCTCCGGCGCAGACGGTTACACATACTGCAGATTTGGGCACGGTGTGCGACCAACAAGGGAGGTTGGATATGGCTCTGCACGTTCGTACGGAGGTTTTGAAATTTTCTATCGCACTCCACACGAGAGCACTTTCAAATGAGCCGAATGACCAAGAGCAAATTCTTCTTGTCATTGGCAGTCCGTACACTCTTGCACCGAACAGAAGCCAACAGATTTTGTCGTGCGACCTCAACCCGATACAGATCTCTTCACTCTGACCACTCCGACAGGCGCCTTGTAGCGCCACGCGCAATTCGGCATTGTTTCGTTGCCGTTCGGCTCGCCTGCCTATTTCCTGGTGCACAATTGAGATCGGCTGGCCCTAGTCACTGAAGGTCATCTCTACGCTTGTGCAACCCCGCCCTTTTCTTCGGCGACCAATCCCGGTGCCCGCCTTTTTTATGCTTCTGACGTGGGGCGAAATTGTGTCGTCCACATCGCCTCGTAGAACTCATTCACCGTATGGCGGCAAGCCTCGGTGCTTGAATTACACTCTTTCCTCGCCTGTCCGAGTCCCCGGGTTACTTTCGCAATATCGTCCTCCGGCGACGCGTTTCACGAGGAGTTTGTGGGATCAGGCTTCGGGCCGTACGCCGCTCGTGCTCGACTGCGACTTTCGAGCGCTACGCCATGCCTACAGCCCGGCCCGTTCTTGCCTTAGGTCTCGCTCATGAGGGGATGAAGCCTGGCACACTGATGTCCGTGGGGTATCAGTACGTCTCCCGGGAGAAAAACCCGAAGTCGTCTTGAGGCGACGGATTAGCTGCGGCTCGAGGAGCGACTGTAATGAAGTCCGTACGGGGAGTCGGCATAGCACCGGGGCGGTCCGCGGGAGGGGGCAGAGTTTTGTATCCACCAATGCACGTTCAGGAGCGTGCAAAGGGTAGAACGGCTAAATCAACTTGTAGTACTTAGCTAACGGCCTGTCTCCGGTAGCGCTACTTGGACGGCAAGACGTCGGCAAAGGGTGCTTAGGTGTGACAACGTGAGGTCTGGCGCAGGTTGGGTCTACCTAACTATCGGAGTAAAACTCCGCCTCTGTGCAGCTTAGTAGCAACTTACATGTCTATATTCGCTAGTCGCCGTCCACGGCACACGTGATCCTCGTACGTTATAGGTACCCGATATTTCCGTGCAGGGCGCAATCACGGCGTAAACTATCGCTCGGCCAGTCCCGACACGTACGGCCGGCACTCCTGCTCAATCCACTCCGTCGTTGCGTCACAGAACTTCGTGCTTACGACAGATCACCCTCCTTAGCATTGCACTCGTCCTCGGAGTGAGCCCAGTGCTGCGCCATGTTAGTCGCTAGAAGGAAGCCACCGTCTATCTTTCGCAGGAAAGTGTTGTGTGCGCCACGGGGGGGCGAGCCATGGTGGTTGAATATACACGCGTGGGTGGGCGGCAGCGGGCGGAGCAAGCTAGTAGAACTAAAACAGACCGCTGGCGACAAGCGGGCGCTCTGGGTGCGCGTGGCCGTGTCCGTTCATGGAAGCCGCCACATGACGGCGCACGAGGGAAAAAGCTCGGCGTGAAGGCGGCTGCGCCGACTATGCAGGGACACCGACCACCATGGTGGTAGGTCGCGGTCGAACTGACACTCGCGTCCTTCGCGAAGCGACGGAAGCGCCCGAGGGGTGTGCACGAGCGGTCAGTGGGCGCACGAATCCTCCTCCTTCGCACGCTACGGCGCGTTCGCGGCGTGAGACGCGGCATGTCCGTTTCGGCGTCCGGTACCGTGTCAGGTTACGCGCGGTGCGCGCGCCGACGGCGGACACCTGTCCCGCCTTGCGACTTCCGATGATAGGCTGACGCAAGCGAAGGCCGATAGCGAGGTTGTGCGGTAATACTGGGCTATGCCGACTTGCGCTCGCGGCGCGCGTCTTACCACGTCGTCGTTCCTGAGCGTCGAATGGGCTTTAGCCGTCCGGAAGGGGTGGATGTACTGATCATGCCGCTCGGACATAATTGATGGTGTCATCGAGGCCTCAAGTCGTACGTATCGCGTACGATACGATATCGCATTTTTCGCGAGGTTCGACGCCGTCCGGTCTTAGCGTGCATTCGCCGTAGTCCGTACCTGCGGCATATAGACTCCCTTCACCCGTATCCGTTGCCCCCGATGCGTTCGCAATCAGCAGTCGTCGCCTCGCCTCTGCGAGGGCGCAGGTATCCGAATCAAAACCGGTGGTCGGTTGGCCGGCGGTCACGTTTCGCGTCGATGCCGCTTCACCTGGTCAGCTCTTCGACCATGTTCAGTCGTGTACGCCAGCCCCGCGTCGGTACGAAGCAGGTCCGATCACGGTAACGAGTATACATTCGAGGACAATGCGGAGTACTTCATGCGCGCGCTTCGCAGGCCTTCGGTCTCGCTCCCATTACGTGACCGGTGGCGAGCGTCAACCCAAGCGTACTAGCGATGGAGCTTGGGCAGGCACGTTGATATCACCTTCCTGGGAAATCGTCGGTCGTGCGGACGCAAGGACGTTACGGGAGGAGCCGATATGCCCGTACTTACACGGTGCCCCGAGGATCGCGAGTATTAACGCACGACTTCAAGAGCCTGATGCACCGGCTCATCCGAACGCGACTTTCCGCCCGAAACGGTTACCCTCTCGCGTGTGATTTTCGAACCGGCCGTACGACCACTGTCTGGTTAGACCGCGAGCATTGGAGGAGCAACGCCCGACGGAAGCCCGCCTCCGAGGTTCACGCACCGTATTCTCTACTCCATGGCACAACGTCGGTAACCTTTTCGACGTCGCGCAATTAACGACCGCTACGTTACGTTTTAATACGGTATGCGAGGGGCGAAGTCTGTGGAGTCGGAACGCAACCTTTCCGTACCGACGCCGTCCCCATGGTGCATACCGATTCGCGGACACTGCCTATCCCAAGGAGGCGTTGAGCTGTGCGGTCTTGCAGTCTGTACGCCGAGTGGGCAGTTTTCGCTTTCATGCGTTCCCTCCAGGCGGGCCAGCGACGGTGTGAGTCTTCCCCGTGCGGAGCGATCAGCGCTGGTACAAACACGGGACGATTCGCCGCAGTACGACTGGTTGTTCCCTCTAGCACCGTACAAATTGGTATGCATCTTGGCCAAATGAGGGTTGCAGAACAGTCCTGCGGGGGCCTCTTGCCCCCCTTGCGGTCGGTGAGAAGTCTTCAGTACTTTGGGACGGTGGTCGCAGACGCGAGGTTCCTCCGGACGATTTCTTTGAGATACTGTTCCCTACTATGCCCGCATCCGGTAACGGGCGGCGCAAGTAGTGCCGATCGACCGGTGCTATTGCCACGGGACAGGGCTTCCGCCTTGGCATCGCGTAAGGCCGAACTACTTCCCGCATGGGTACATGGTAGAGACTTCGAGCCGCTCTCCAAGTGCCGAGGCGGTGAGAGCGGGTCCAAGCCGGTCTGCCCTCTCAGTTATTCCTCCTGCGGCCGAGCGGAGCTGATCCGGAGATGTGGAGGTACCTGTGCGTACGGAGCGAGAGGTCCAGGTCTGGGCTCCCAGGCGCAATTGACGAGATGGGTGGGCGGTCTTGGCGCGACGCGCCTCAGACGTTGCTCACGCCTCTGCGGCTGTATGCGTTCCGTATTCCGGGAGCTGCTGAGTGCCGGGCGCCCTAGAGGCTGCACGTACTTGGTGCGTCGCGCCGGCGACTCCGAGCGTGCCTGCGTGAGCAGGCTCAGGGCATGTTGGACCTACTCGGTGTAACCTTCGCGAACACGCCTGCGCGTTCTCGGCTTCGACGAGCACAGGGTATTGGCCTGGCCGTTTCGGGAGGAGTACTGCGCCGACGGGACAGCGTTATGACGTAGTCGACGTATGGGGACGAGTTGGTCGAGATGAGTCCTATCAAGGGTTGCCCGCCAAGGCACCGGTGGAGAAATCCAGCGTCAACCAATACGTTCAGAACCTGAGATCGGCGGCGCGTGCTCACATGTTTGCGGGGTCCAGCTTGACCTCCAGCACCTCCGGTGAGTCGGAAGGCAGCTGAGGGGAGACGGTGGGGGCTGTCGCCGGTACGGAAGGTGTCGCTTGCGACGGGGGACGGTGGCAGCTCAAGCGTTCCGGTGGCGTGCTTAGTAGCAGTTGGTGACGACGTGGAGCGGGATCCCAATGGTCGCGAGTTGCGTTCCGGTGTGGAAAGCTACCTAGCGCTCCTGCTACCGGTGACGCCAAGGTACCGGTGCGGTGTGCCGTCAGGCGGTTGCCAGTGATGTTTCGGCGCGATCGGCCCGCTAGTCAGGCGCAGGTCATCGTGAGGGTCGTGGTAGACACGCTCTTGCGACGGTGCCGCATTGACAAGTCCTTTCGGCAGCGATCGTTCTCAAGGGACCCTTTGGCCTGGGCTCAAGGCGTACGCGTGAAGTACCCAGGCTCCCGGTGAGTCGGCTGGGCATTGCGCAATCACTAGTGGGGCCCTCAGTGATTGACGTTGCCTGAATAGGGCGCCTCGGCCGCCCGGACGTCAGGCAAACACGGCCGACGCAACCGGCACCCCCCACAACTTCCCACACAAGGTCTCCAAGCCCTAAGTAATCAAATAGAAGAAACCTAGTCGCAAAGTTAATCGCATTGCGACTTCCAGGTGTGGTGGTACGCGTGCCGTTTGGTCGTGGCGTAATCGACGATTGCCGGCGTGAAGAGTATCCAGAAGAGGGACCGCGGGTGGTGCGTAGACGGGTTCCAATGTCGTGCTTTGTCCTGAGTAAATTGTGTTGTTTGTGTGCATTCTTCTGTTGCGTACCGTCAGGTTGATCCGTTGACGTAAGTGCATATCGGAAAGGCGGCCGTTTCACTTAGATCGAAAAAGGAGGTGAGCCAATGAGCGTACGGTTAGGAGCGATATCGGCCACCGTCTCGCGTCAGTGGTCGTTATCCGTTGTCGGTTGGAGCCGTCACCGTGGCTTGGGAGTAGGTCGGCGTTTTTACGGCGACGGATTCCGTATGCTTCTCTCCCCTCCTTGAAGGGTGTTGCCGATAGTCGTACGACTTCGCGACGCCAGTATCGTGCGACAGTGCTGCGGGATGTTGAGAGGGTGTTCGTAGGTGTCGGTTTCGGCAGGTTGTAGCGGTACCAGCGGACGCTCGGTATTGGACTCCGTCCGGCCTCCGCGGTGCGCTACGACGCGTTCCACGGCGCAAGGAACCGTAATCGGGTGCGTAAATCGTCGCGGGTTCGACGACGTCGTCCGCGAATGTCCCTCCGGGTCGCGCGGGTTCCTCCAGTGTTACGTTCGGTGTAAACGGGCTACTCGTAGGCCGTGCGGACGGGCGCTCGTGTTGAACGCGATCAATGCAGGAAGACGGTGTGTCGATACCGTTCATCGATAGTACGATCCGTTCCGTTGAGGCTCTTGACTTGAACGGACCGGTGTCTTCGCAGTTAGTTTCCTGAAGAGTCGTTCTTCGTCGTAGGTCCTCTTCCGTGCTTTGTAATTGGGCGGTCAATGTACACTTCCTCGCCTTCCCGAAGTAGGGCGAAACCGGGACGGTCTATCAAGTCGTCCTTGTGCGCTGCTGTGCGCGTACTGTCACTTTGTCCGCGCGGTCCGACGTCCGTAAGTCTTGAGGTCGTGTTCGATTCGCCTTCACTGGGCTGCGGACGGGTCTTGTGGTCCGGTGTTGCAGGGTCCAAGGAGCGTACTCGGGTTCGGCGTGAGGACGCTGGGCGGTGTCTCGTTAGTGCTGACGCGCTGTGGTGGTTCCGATAGACCTATTGGACCTGGGAGGTTTATAACATCGTAGTAAGGGTTGGGAATATGCGTGCCAGTCCTTTGGTGGTTGACTAGCGTACGTGCGAGCCGCCTCCCCGCTAGCGTATTGTTGAAACCGTTTTTTCGCCTGCTCCGTTTGTCGGCTGAGTTTTGATACGATCAGTCAGGTCGTAAACGTGCTTCAGTGCAGTGCGGAGCAGACTGCCTCGAACACAACTTTCGACGTGAACTGCGGTCCGTGGTCGGTCTAGTAGCAGTGGGATGCGTACGGTCACCAACTGTTCCAAGACGTTTGAGCTACCGACTGGGCGGTGTGTTGCCGGCAGCGGTATGGCTCGCAGAGCGCTTGCTAACCGATCGCGTCTCTCCAGGACGTATATGGCATCATTAGAGGATCTGGTCTAAAGTCGGTCCCACTATGTCCATGGCCAATAAACTCGAGCGGACCAGCTGCTTGGGAAGGCTTAGCAGCTTCTGTTGGGACCGATAAACGGTTCCTTTGACGGCTGGGGGCTTGACCGCAATCCCGTACGGTCTGGAAGAGTCGTTGGCCATGTGGTGGCCATAGAATCCCTCCGTAGTGTTTCGTACTTTGGTGGACCAGGGGTAGTGCCGGACCAGCGGGGATAGTGCGCCAGGTAAAGAACGCGTGCCTGCAGGACGCGGGGACCACCTCTGTAGGGCGCCTCCAAGCGTGAGCGTGTCATGAGTATCCGTTCGCGTCGATCGAACAAGGTAACCCGTTGGGCCGACATCTCTCCGTACGGCATTGGCAGAAAGGGTTGCGCCTGGAGCTCGTACGAGGTCCTCGAGCGTGAATGGTACGATTTCGGGTGTCTTCTGGGCAGGTGCCAGCACTTCCGGTATTCTGGTGCATTCCCGTTCCGAGGTCTTTGCATCTATGCAGACGTTTTATTATTCTTGTCCGTTCTACGGTGTGTTGGCGTTATACGAGGCGTGTCGTCCGGCACGGCTCGTCGATGAGGAACAGGGACCTCGTCGCTTGTTCTAGCGTGAAGGTCCTCCTCGTCCGTTTGGATTCATGAGAGTGATCTGCCGCTCGGTGTGTTTCGATCCCGGTCGGCTGAATGACGTCGAAGTGCTTACTCCACAGGCGTAGCGCACCGTGCGAGCTTCGTCCCTGAGGCGACTCCGCTCGGTTCAGTATCCACCTCAACGAGTGGTATCGTGCGAACAGTGAAACTTCTGTCCTTCCAAATCCTGGTCGGAAGGTGCAGATTAGCCATACTACGCGACTGCTTCCGTTCGGTCGGTTGAATTTTACTTTCGTCGGTCTTGTTAGCGCGGCTCCAGTTATCGATTGTAGAGATGGTCCCCTCGGGTTGCCTTGGAGGAGGGCACAGCCAACCTGACTCGGTCACACGCGTTCGGTGTCCATACCGTATGGATATCCTTGTCTTCGGGTATAGCCTACGTGTACTTCGGGTAGGCCGTCCAGGGGCGTATGAACGGAGTTGTCGAATGCTCGTATTCCGTATCGGTCAGCGGTTCGAAGCTAGTAGGCCTGTCCCCTTTCAGTTTCTGCTTCGCGGGGAAGCGCGTTATTCCCCCCCTCCTGTGCGAGTTCTGTGCCGACACGGCGGAAGACGTTCAAAGACCCAGGAACGAGCGGAGTTCGTTTGCGTGTGGCCGGCTTCCCTGCTTGATGGCCTCCTGCGTCTTCGTAGACACCTGTAGTGCCTGGACGGAATGATATGGCGAGGTAGTCGACCGTTCACTAAAGAAATGACATTTGTTAGTCGGTAGGGTAAATTCCTGCGACGTAGCATGTCGAGATTCGTCGTGCGTGTTCTGTAGTGTTCTTTCTATCGTTCTGTAGTAGAGCTACGTCTTCATCAGGTAAACCAGTGGTCTGCATTAACAGTATAGGATATGTCCAGACAGCCTCTGGAACGTTGCCGGGGCGTTCTTGAGTCCAAAAGGCATCCGTACGTAGCGGTAAGGCCCATGTGGACTGGAGGCCTGTCGTCTGTCCCGTCGGCTGTCCGTCGTCACTTCGGTCTTTAGTTCCGCTAACTTTGGCGTCCGTGTGGAGAATATCCGTGCGATCTCCTTACAGTCTATTGCACTCGTCCATTTTGGCAGAGGGTATGTATCCGTCGGTCACAAGGCATTTCAACGCAGGGATAGTCGACGCCAAAAACGTAGCGCTTCCTCTTTCTTCTAGTGCAAAGACACCGACTGACCACTTACTGCGGACGTATGGTTTCTATCACCCCTCGTGCCGTGTTTGGGTTATTCATTTACGTTCCAAGTTCCGTCGGCGCGGTCCTGGCTACGGATAAGGGATCTGGAATATCGGCTTGGTGCCGGGTTCTCCAGCTGATCCGATGCTTTGCGGCGGAATCTTGCCTGTAGATGGCCATACCACGGCCTTGAACGGCCGAGAGTTCAATGCTGTGTCGCTTCTTTCTACATATCGGGTGCTGATCTGTTATTGAACGCGTTGGCCAATGGGCTGGTCGAGCGCCGATGGAGGTTGGTCCAAGCGGAATCTTCTAAGCCGGTATCCTCCCCTCTGAGAGGTCGTCGTCGCGGCTCTAGCCTGGGTGAGGCGGCGGTTGATTAGTGTTATAGGGCGGGACGGGCGAGACCGATGACGGTTACGTTTGTGGAGGGTGCACCGGGTCGGTCGAGACGTTAGCAACTTGAACGAAAGAACGGGGAACGTCCGAGACGTAGATCGCATTGACGCCTTCGCGGCAGTTGTTAGCTCTAACGAACTGCCCGTGCTGTGGTGTGATTGTAGAACTACCAACCGGACGCCTTAGTTAGTTACTATGTACCCTGGTTTCGGACATGGGGGTAACGTAACAGGTCGGGGAGTGGTATCTTGTTTAGAGGGCAACATTTCCGCTCGGTTGGGATCTGGGGTATTTCGGTACGGACGTGGCGTGTGGGACCGTACGCGTGGGACATATGAGACAGGCCGTGAATGGCGCGGGGATCGTCCGTTTTGGGGGTAGTTGCCCAATACGTATCGATCCTAAGGACGTGCCGAGTGGACGCTTGTGGCGAAGGTTCGATATCCACAGGAATTGTACTCGTACTGTGAAGGTCTCCAATTGCCGGACAGCAAGCGGAGAACACCCACGACCTCCATCGCGGTTGCGTGAAAGCTCGTCTCGTAGATGCGTGGCTTACGTCCGATTCGGAGACGAGATTTGCATCGCATGTGGAAGGTGCCGCTGTGGTCAACAAGGACTGGTCTGGTATCTTGAAACCCGTGAGCGGGATACATTAGGGGTAGAGGTGAGGCCACGAAGAGTGACTTTTGTAATTTGCACTCGGGAATAAAACAGTGTCGTCCTACGTTCCTGGGGTGTCGGAGTCAGTTCTGTTCCTGTCCGCACTGGTTGTTTGGGCTTGTCGGCCCGCTGTGCTGGCGAGCTTCGCATCGGCGGAGTCACGACTGCCCTACGCATCCTAGCAGTCGTTTTTCCTTTCGAAGACGGGGCTCTTCACCAGCATGGCTTGCCTTGCGAGGCTGGGACGTTAGGGTACGAGTCGGGCAATTTTACGGAAACGCTATTGGTGGCTGTGCGGTTTTCCGTGTGGACTATTGCCGGTGCGTAGTACCCTTCGTCGCGCCGGCGTTGAGTAGTTTTGCGTCGCCGGTTGCGAGAGTTTAGCTCTTAACGTCCAGGATCGGGAGAAGTTGACAGCCCAGTTTCGGCTCTCGCGAGAGGTCAATCCTGACGGCGTGTCCCTTGAGCGCAGCGGCCAGGGGGTTGCTCGTATCTTGGCCGGGCCCCCCCCCCCGCCCGTTACTGGGGATGACGTTGCGGAAGTCGCTGGGGTGTGTTGCACTTGGGCTGGTGCTTGAGGTGGTGACGATGAGCCCCTGGGAAACGATGAGGACATCTTTGCGCTCGTCGTCCGACAGGGATACGGGTCGACGACCGAGGGGACTCGACGCTGGTGCACGTTCCTTATCGTGACGAGTGGCACATGCGGCGAGCAGACGTGTCTGGCGGTGCCACCGAAACGGATGCGGGTGAGGGGGTGGTATGCGCCGTACGATTCGCATAGACGGTGCGAGGCGCGATCGTATACCGATTATGGGATGGGTGGTGAGTGATTCCGCACCTTGACGTATGCGGCAAAAAGTCCTGGACAATATGGCCCTTCAATCCGAGATCGGTGTATACGTTTACCCAGCGGAGGCTTTCGTCCAGGCTTCTGGCGCGAATTCCTGTTTCGGACATCCCTGACGATCTGGGTGTAAACGTCCCCTCTGCGGACCCGTGGCCGATGATTCATCCGGGCCGTAGGTGTGGTGAGTAGAAATTTCCACCTCTTCGTACGTTGGAAGCGCTCATCGGGCCTGTTCGACCGCTTCCCGACTCACGTGAGGGGGTTATTGCAAGAGCGGATGGCGGGCCGGTTAGTAGAACTGGGAAGCACCACGTTGCCGCTCTTCTGTTCATTCCTTAGTTGCTCCAAGTCGGTTTTGAACCGCTGCAGAATTGAGAACGGAGATGGATCCGTTCCGGAAAATGTGTTCTCATTGGACGTTCATTTTTTTGAATAGCGCGCATCTTTGGTAGCTACTTCGAGTCCGTACTTTGGCTGCGCCGAATGGCCGGTAGTTACGGTAGTCCACAACCTGTGATTGACGTTCAGAGGTCGAGGCGCTTAGCGTCAATTGTCCGATCCGGAACGTCAGCCGTTCGGACTTGCGTTTTCTTTCGGGGGCTTGTGAGGAGTCCCCGGTCATCCGAGTCGGTCTTCTCATCCTCTGATGTGAGCGCGAGGAGCGGTCAGTATTGATGTCGGTCGCCTCTGCGGCGGGCGATTTTCGTTACGTTACGGAACTGTCGAATCGGAATGCTTGCCCGGTTTACCGCCTGTTGCGGTAGATATCCTCCGTCGTCGGGAGGAATCGCTTCGAGCTTCCGTCGGTGTCACCCTGAGGGGTATGGTGGGAGAATAGCACCGGTCGGATCCCTTGCGGATCCTTCTCCATTTCCCGGTCCCCCTGTCTCTCATCGGCTACTGGTTGCGTTTGCTCGTTTGGTTCGTGTGTACTTTGCGCGTCTGGGTTGGTGGTAGCTTAGTACCAGAAGGGCTGGTAGTTACTTCAGATTCTCTTGGCTTCGTTTCGGTACGTCTGCGATCCCAGCGCATCGTTCACGATGCGTGTGTATGATCAGGTGTGATGTCACGACGCATCAATTCCGGCGATACGGGTCTTGAGAATATAATTTTTATTCGATGGGTACATGAACTCGATTCGTGCGAAGCCCTCCAGGTAGGACTATTCTGGCCATTATTTGTGGGGTTTGTCTCGTGCGTCTGAGGTATGGGGGTGCGCACGTCCCAGGTGGTACAGTCTCAGTTCTCAAAGGGGCCGGAGTTCTACTCTCTCTTTCCTTCCTTTCGGTATCCGATTTGGGTTTGCGGTTGCCTTCACGGATTACCCGTTCGGGCTCTTTCTGAGGGGTCACGTAGGCCGTCGCGGTACTATCGGGTTGCTCGGCGCCTACCGAGCATGGTCCGAGCTCGCCGCAGGGAGCGGCCAAGTGGACTCGCATTGTCTTCTGCGACCTGCCGTTTCCTTGATCTCCGTGGGCGTTTCGAGCTCACTTCTTCGGAGGATGTTTCCAATTCGGTGCTGTAACTCGTGCGGTCTCGGAATTCCTTCAAGGTCGGGAGACCAGTTGTGTATATTACGTTCGGAGAAACCGAGCGTTCTTGGGCACGGAGTTAGCTGGTCGGCTCGAGGGAGGACTGTACATGAATGCCGTACGGGGAGTAAGAGGGAAGCACGGGCGGTCAGCGGGGAGAGTGGGCGGTTGATCACAAGCACGTTCAGGAGCGTGCAAAGGTACGACGGCCTAATAAACTTGTAGTCTTAGCTTACGGGTCTGGTAATAGCGCTACTGACGGAAGACGTCGGCAAAGGGTGCTTGGTGTTTTACACCGTGGGTCATGGCAGGTTGGGGTTCTCCTAATATCGGGGTAAACCCGCCTTTGTGCCTTTAGGTAGCAACTTACAGTACGTATATTACGCCTGTCCCGTCCGACGGCACATGCGTGTGCTAGTACGTCTTTTGGACCGATATCCTCATTGCGGGGGCAATCACGCGTAACAACATTCGCTCGGGCCGCCCGACACGTACGAACGGCATCCTTCATCCACTCCGTCCGTATTGCGGTTCAGCCAGGTCGTGTATACGACATGTCGGGGTGGTTCTGCAGTCTCGATTCTGAGTGGGGTCGAGACGAGCCTCTGCACCCTTTGCCCGGAGAGTGGCCTTTGCTGTGGATCGTGGTTGGAACGCAGGTGGGACTGAGCGTTCGGAGGTGTTCTTCCCCAGTAGCATCATGGCTAATGATTATAGCGGTTAGTAATATTAGATCCCACAATGCTCGTTAAACTTGAGCATTCCCGTTGTTTTTTAGTTATCTCACGCTCTTCGCTTCATTTATTCGCTTATTTGCCTTGACCTTTCGAGGCGCGACTGTTTCTGCACTGCCGCGCGGGCACACAACTCTGGTGCGCCCCGCTCTCGACTAAGACCTACCGTCCTGTCTGAGAACCAGTTCAACCGGACTGTAGCGGCTCGAAGGTGGATGGGCACGCTTGTACAACAACCTAACGGGCGGTTACTGCATTGCTCGTCACTTTGTGCGAAGCAGCCAAAGTTTTTTTTTTCGTAACACTAAAAGAGGTTCAGAGATGCTGGGCCTTCGTCACCTTTAACGGACATAGAGAGGACTCGATGCCGGCCACTTCTTCTCGGGATTCAGCGCTTCGTCATGCGCCACAAGCACTCGTCCCGACCGTTGAAAGTCCTTGACTTTGATTCTTCTCTCCCTGGGGACGAAGCCCCGCCG
>VCMS01000624.1:0-14854 GCA_022539475.1 Gracilaria domingensis | reverse complement strand
GGCAGTCTTGAAAAGGATGTCGACAACGCGTAGCTCAGTTCATAGAAAACGGGCTTCTCTTGGAATGACTTTATCAAACGGACATGGCGAGGTTCCAGGCAGAAGCAGACGAAGGAGAACTACGTTCAGGATGTGGGGCTCCCACTTCGTTTTTCAGCAGTTACTCTATCTTCTCTTTCGCTTGAAGGCATATAAACTTCGAGAAAAATCTTACCCAGCGGCGACGAGAGGACCAAGACCGGGAAGGAACCCATAAGGCTGCATGCAGTCGCTCTACGGCTAACATAGCTTCGAATGAGACGCACGGAGACGGATGCACATGCAGATTGCCCAAACCGATTTGTAAGGGAATGGGATTTCTTGTGCCTCAAACCTTAGGCGGTTTGCGTATGATGGCTGGCATTATGCTTTGCATTGCCATTACCCTGCTTGGTAGAAAAGATAGTCTCTTGGGTCCATGTCATGAATCCGCTCTGTTGGTACAGTTTCCGCACTACGGAGTCAGCTTTTCATAGCGTTGGGGGAAGAACTGAAATCCCAGTGGATGCTGACCGACACCGGTTTTTTTGGGTTCATAATCTTCCGGATACTATCGACCGGCTCAACTTACGGGAGTTGGCACAAAAAAATTCTTTGGCAGATGTCAGCAAGATTGCTGTTTTGAATGGCTTCCTACTACAAAATGCCCAACCGCTCAAGATGGAATTTGTTTGCCGAAAGCTTTTCAGACCTGGGCCGCCCCCGCACGGGAGTACGCACCCACGTTTGCAATTGTATTTTCTCCAAGGAGTACGTGTCTTTCTATTCGTCTCAAGCGAGGCTGTACATAACCTCCAAACATCTCGACTTATCCCTAGGGCCGCTCCTTCAGAGCAGGATGGAGGAAGTAATACCCGTCAACGGTTGAGAGAGTGAGACTCGATACAGATTCCGAGGCATCCTCCAAAGGAGAACGCCGCAGGAAAGCTCAGTACCCGGATGTCATCTCATTCTCGGCATTAGCGAACATGTAAGAAGGTTGATACACCTGGTTGCCCTTTGGGCGAAATCGAATAACGTTCAGACTGGGGTTATCTCCCCCCTTCGCATGACGTTGAGCACTCGCGCACGGTTATAATGGCTTCTAGATATGGTGCAAGGAAGCATGGAGAAGCAACTATCTCTTTTCGGATATGACGAAACTGGTTGCGAGGCTCATGGTACTATCTGGCCCAGCGATTACACTCTTTGGAGGCAACGTTCAGTTCGTGCTCACAGGACCCACCAATATGCATCCGCGACAGCGAGTTACGACCGAATTGAGCTTGACGGATGACTTACTGGACAATACTAGCGGACATCATGGCATCCATTGGCTCGACCAGAGAGGACATTTCGTTTGTTCTGCAGTATCGACCACTTTGGAGACTGGGAAGAGATTTTGCAGAGAGCCACCCAAGTCGGAAGACGCACGGAAAGAAAACCGCCATTCCCATTCTTAGTGGTAGTTCGACGCCTGTATGAACTCATTCGTTCTCGTCGAACCCCTTGGAAGAACCCTGCGCTGTAATACATACTCGCCTGTTTGGGCGGAGCACGGAGAGTAGCCCGTGCATGGCGGGTGAAGGAATGGAAACCCCGACGCGAACAGAGGTAATGTGAAAACTATCAGAACTTCAACTACCGTTTCAGGCTCGCTATCACTGGCACTCTCATTCTACTACATTGAACAGGTTCCAAATCTTACGGCCTTGGGGAGAGTCCCCGATTCGAGAGTTGAAGAGTGGGATAGAAGAATTCGAACGCGAACGTCGTCTCAGAGACAAAGTGTCGATTGCAACTACTGATGGAGCTGATAGGCGAGTTCTCGAATCCCGGGATGTTGTGGTTGATCTCTAACTCCGGAACGTTTCTCAGTGCGCGCTGCATTGAATGAGATATTGAACGGGGCCTCGGCCGTTTCATTGAAAGTGAACGCAGTATGAGCAGTGTTTCTCTCATGCCAAGCACAATGCTATGTGCATACGCAAGAAAAGGAATTGTTGGGCGCAATGAATTTGAAGATGAAGATAACAGGTACGAATGATGTTCTAAGTTCCACGCGCTCTATTTGGTGGATGCGCCAAAATTCCTGAACGGAAACGAAAGACCTTCGACTATATGGAATGCACCCAAGGGAATTCCCATCGTCACCCAATCTTCCCATTCCACGTATCAGTGTCTGTACCTATCCACTATTGGAATGAAACCGTGTTGCTATATTCACTCGTACAAAGAGAAACCGTGTCCAGAGTGGCCAGCCTTTGCCTTACTAAGGGGGAATGGTCATGCAATACGATAATGAGACAGTCACACTTTATACTCCTTGTCGAGGCGGACATTCGCTATGCTCTATTGTGAAGAAAGTTGCGATATTTCAAAACATGCAGCAAGCTGGAAATGGAAAAACAAGAAAACATTTTCTCCGCGTCAGTATACGAGTAGGGCGTTTTCCGAGGGCGAGGTTATTGATTACTTTCTAGTTGGGACCTGGTCGTATCATTGATCTAAGCCGACGCCGTCATACATCACATGTTGACGTATGGACGGAATGCTGCGGGGCCACTGCATCTCGGTTCCAGGAAGTTATTGCATGCAGTGAGGCTGAAGGGGCAAATGTACAACTATCTCTCCCGCATTATGATACTGAAAGTCACGCTGGTTCATGGCGCTGGATAGTTCCTGTCTGCTCTTTCTCTCGAGTAGCGGGCTATATCGAATACGCGGCGTCCATATCGTGAAGGTGATGAGGACAGGAAATTGCAAAGAAATGGATTCTACATGGCAACGCACAACCAACAGTGTATTCATTGTCGCCAGCCCCACAAGATAGTATCAGGCCTACAAACTTTTGGCCGGCTTTTGGAGAACTACCCAGACTCCTCGGTAGTCACGTCCTCAAATAGGGAACATTAAAGGAGCACGATCGAAATTTTATTTCGGTTGACTATGGACCCACAATTCTCATCCTTGGACAAGGTTAACCTAGGTTCTCAGACAATGATCCTTGGACTTCGTATGGGACCAACGTATGTGCAGAAAGCTTTGGTGGAGAAAGTAAAATTGTGATTTAACACTTCTGCCTATGATTGCAGAAATACTACTTTCATTATTACACTTCAAGTGTGACTTGTGAACAGATCTAGATGCAATATAGTGTATGAAAATCGTTGAAAAGTGCCCTCGTACTTCTGTATATGCAGGGCGCAACATCTGGGGAAAAATCGGACCAATCCGAATCATGGACTCGGGGAAAGGCCCAAAAATTTGAATTTGCCGATTCCGGCCACAAATGCTGGCAGAATTGCTGTTTTCTCCATATATGAGTACGAGGTTAAATTCCCCTCCCCTTCACACATATTCAGTCCTGCACAACCGAGTTAACGTTGATCCTCCACATATTCACTCTCAAGCATCTCCATTCAGAATATCGTTAACACGTTTCTATATCTGCTTCCGTAATCACTACGCGCACCGAAGGCCCGGAAGGATCTTGCGGATGGCTCACTCAACGTGCGAGGCATGCAGTTAAGGTAAACCGCGAAGAGGTCACATCTAAATGAGTTAACCGCCGGAGCGCTGGGAATACTGGAGTGACGCCAAATAGGAAGCGCGGTACGATCTCACGAAGTAGTAAGCTAACTAAATGGGAAGAAGGTAGCCGAAAGCCGGAGGCAACTCATGTGCTGGTATCTTTTCGCAAACCAAAATCTCATCACAGTATCGGAAGTAAACCGAGAAGGAGTCAGGAGCTTCCACATGCACTACGGAACGCACAGTAAGTGAAACCCGTTTCAAGCCAAGAGATAGTTCGCAATGCGTGGCCTGACTTACAACGCCAGCCGATGGCTGCAATGGAAGAGCCAAGGGTCAGTTGATCATGGAAATGTAGATATCAAAGCGATGAAAGGAAATATAGAGAAGAACGGGCGTACGTCAAATGTTAAGCGAGGACAAGAGTGCCTGGAGGAACAGAAGGTCCTCGTGATCGATGATTGTTTCGACAAGGGTGAGAACTGCAGGATGAACAAGCGGAGATGGAAACCGTGGATTGCCGCCATCGTTGAGAGACCGAAACCTAGAGGCCGAACCTGGGGGATAGGAAGATACCCAGAAGCAGCTGCCGGAATAGAACGTAACAGTATATGATTACGAGAAAAGTGAAGTGAGGAACTAGAAAATGAAGATAAGAGGGTGTCTTACTCGTCCAAGAAAGCAGTAGGTAAGAAAGAGCGGGAGCCACGGACCTAGTAGAAGTATTCCCAAGTGACTCGAGGACAAGGATAACGTGGAGCGCGAACGACAATCGTGGACGCCCGGAAAATGTCAACGCAGATGGCTCCCATCGAAGCAGGCAATGATTTCCGTTTCCCTTCATTATTGGGTCCAGGACACAAGGAAACGGGAAGACAAGGAAAACGAGATACAACCGACACCAGTCACAAGGTGAGTCACAGAGAAACAGTGATTCAATCAGGTTCAGAAGAAGGAACGAACCATGGAATGAAGAATAGACGGGGTGAGTAGTGAACGATCGGGCAACCTGATCATTAGCAAACGCCCGTAGATAAGTATGGTTAACAAAAGATGGCTGTTGACGTGGTGTTTGATCACGGAGCTTTTCGCGCTGCATAGTGCAATGGAAGAAGATGAACAGATGAATCCCCTTTACTCCGCGCATACGAGCTTTGTGAAAAGATCGGGAAACTGAAGGAGATCTGTTATCTGTACATAGAGGACAAGCAAAAGTCTGGAAAGATGAAGCGTACGACTTGCCTTCAGAAGAAAATAGCTAGCAACTGAGAGGTTAAGGGTTCAGGAGTAACAGAGTTTCTCATTTACACTCTTGAGAGAGTGCCTCTCAGACGTGGAGGGAAAAGGAACGAACGTGACAGTCAACTAAGCAGCAGAACAGCGTACAACCGATTGACGTGAACGACGATTTGTTGGTGTTGGCGAAGACCGTCTATACTCCATACCTTCAATGACGCCAAAGACGAGACAATGAGAGAGCTATGCTTTCTCGTATGATTGAGTATTAGCCGCAAGGAACTTGGGGCAACCGAAGTGAGACAGTGCGACCTAGAAAGACGACAGTGTGCGGTTGTTGATGGGAAGAGATAGGCCACGGTTGCCCAATGGATCTTGCCATTGGAAAATGAGGCGTACACGCCATCACGTCGTGGTGAGGCACCATGCTGATTGATGCAATATTGGGAGACGCGACGGTAAGAAGGCCACGTTGGGAATCTTCGAGGAATGAAAATGGAAGATGGACTGTGTGAAAACAGTTAACGCAACGACATTTGTTGCGCAGAAGGTTATGAAACAGGCTTTAAAGTGAATGCCAATAGTAGTGTTCCGAAAACAGCCATGCGAAGGCAGGAAAGGTAAATGATGGGCACTAGTTATCGGACGCTATGCTTTGTAAGGACCCCGATTAAAAAATGATGAATGGTAGAGCAGAACAAGTATGAGAATACCCAAACCAGAAGAGAGGTACGGAAAAACTCCTACGCCGAAACGATCAAATGGATTGTTGAGATTCTGGACGTACGTGGAGAAAACTCGAGAGTGGTAGATGATAATGGTCTCTCGGGCTTTAACCCGATATCCATGCCAACCGAGCAAGTGAACCATGTGACTCTTTTCGGAACCACCTGGAGCTTTGGAGGTTGCTGCCGTGAGTTCGATGGGCTACGACGTTGTACCAAACAAGTTCGAGGGAATACCCGAATGAGAGGACAGTGGAGTGGAACAATTATGCCATGTCTGGCACGTCTTGATGCCTCTGGATTAGCGTCGTTGTTTCGTCGCGACAGAGGTTTAACGAGAGAGATGGTGAGTTAAGTAGACAAGTGTGTTCTCCGAACTTGTTCGGGAAATATCTTACCACTGGCACTTTGAGAGATAAGAGCTGGAGAGACCGTGAGGGGTCCGCATGCAGCAAAGTTATCCAACAGATTTGTCAGAAAATGGCCCCCATCGACATGCTGAACATTTGCGCGGCATGGAAATGATGACCGGTGCGGGGCACTGTGGTTACTGGATTCCCGTCGAAAAGGAAAATGTACCTTGCTGTTCCGAAGTAAGATGGGTTTATGGAGAGATCCTGAGAAGCTTGGAGCGTGTACTGGATTGCTATGTTGGATGCTGCAGTCGGGGAGAACCGTATGCTTCTACGAGCATTAACTGCAGAGAGGGAATAGGAAAGGTCTGTGCAGAAGGATTACAATATGAGCGAAGAATTGAAGTAGGACACGTCACTAATGCATTACTGTTTACGGTACGAAAGTGTGCGGTGATGCGATGGTAGTGTATCACTAGCTCGCGGGATTGCGATAGGAATACATAAGGTATAAATGTAGGAATCGGTAGGAACTTCAGTGCAATGGATGGAAAAAGGGGCGGTGCGCGAGTAGTTTGTCGAGAGGATGTGTACGAGCCGGTTGATCGAAGAGAATGGGACGAGACCGAACCATTGGGGATACAGATGCAGTTGCTGAGCCGTCTTGACGAGAGAGTTGCGAGGTATTCGCAATGTCGTTAACTCCTGTCCTCGCTCATCCGTGGCCCCATCGGAGTGGAAAATGCAGTTTCAAGGATCTCGTCACATGGTATCCAACGCCCAGTTACTCGAAGAAGCGAACAAAGGGCAAATTCAGAATCGGAATTGCTTTTCGCGTTACAATCTGCTAAAGCGAACCAGGGCACAAACTTTGCATACCCATGCGGTCGGGAAGGCACCAACCGGAGAGAGGAGTCCATTAACAGATCGCGTAGAGAATTTTGGGGGACTGGAAGGCTCGACAAGAAGGGTATGCGCAAACGGAATACCGTTCACACAAAAAGACCTCCGGCTCTCGCAGTCTAATGAATTGACAAGTGGACGATCGTAAGTCAGTCCAGACGTGAGGGTAAGATCCAGAAACAATGTGTAAGCGGAGTTTAACGACGGTTGATTTTGATTGTTCAGCGGGGGCGTTTGTCCACGCGTTGCAAGAGTTTCTAAGCTTAGGTACGGAAGGAACGAGAGGGCGACGTCGCGAAGAGAAATTTGGTTGCGATGATCTGCAATGTAGTTTTGGAGGAGACAATACTCGTGAGAGCAATGACGGGACGTATTGGATGGGACCGTAATCTGTCGGCCAGGTGATGATGTCGAAGAGGGAGACAGATGAAATCGAACATCCAGCGGAACCACTGAGAGACACCGCTGCTCGACATATAACCGACGCTGGCCCGTTGGATGACATGAGAAGTTTTTCCTTACCGAGATGTGGCAGTGTAAGAAATGCGTTGCGACTCTTGGATTGGTCCACTGTTTTACCTTTATCGCAGCGTGATTTTGAAGTACGGCTGTCATTCGTGGGTGTTGGTAAGTGGTTTCGTGGACCACATCAGGACAGATTACGCGTGTTGTCGAATACACCCTGGCGCATCACCCGAAATGGAGGCACTCCGTATCGAACGGATGTCTGGAATGATGTGATCCAGGAAGATCGAATTTGAGTGGAGTACGAAGGATTGGATGAAGCCTAGGTATGGACACCAAAACTGAGAGCTATTTGAGTCTGAAGTTCGTTTGTATGAGAGTCCCAAAGAGGCGTAAAGCGATACATCAACTCCATTCTGAGAAGGGGGGGTGGTGGGGGGGCGTAAGATATTTGAAAATGGTAGTGAAGAACGTTATTGGACGAGATCGATCAAAATACGTAAGATGGCTGAAAAGGGTGGGTATTGCGGGGTAGATAACTTTCACCCAGCATACTGGGTTCGAAGAAATGGCTATACCGTGAAAGGGGAAGACCATGCTCTCCCAGTCGCGGGATAGGTCCTTTGCTGATCTTAGCATGCCTCTAATTCCGTCAGTGTGTGGAAGTAAAGTCCCGTTGAGAGACTCTGATCCTTTCAGATCGGAGAAGATCAATATTTGAAGCCCTAGGAGCCGCTTTCGGCGAGTCGCAGCGTACGGATGTCAGCTAGGATGGATGGGCGTGCATAAAGTAAGGATGTTCTGATGCGACCCGAATCGAGGCCTGCGAGGATCCTTTTGGAAGCCAACTGAACGATTAGGCTCCTAAATTGGTGAGCATGTCAAGAGAATCGGACCGTTTCAGCTGACTTTCGATGTGTGCTGTGGAGTTTAGATGAAATTATTAGCCGATGCCAGGTGAAAGTTCGTGAAGGGCGTCGAAGTGCGAGAAGATATTGAATTAGGGAAGTGAGCGAGTGAAAGAAATGTCCGAGAAGAGGCGTAAGATTCAGAAAAGGATCTTGTATGACGCGAGAGAGAGAGGGAAGGGAGAAGTTCGTATGCCCTAGCTGGTTCTCTTGAGGTTCGCTTGGCTAACACCGCTGCTTCATGTGGATGATGAGAGCAGGATCTGACCTCCCGAAGACAGTGGTCGAAATCCAGTTCTTCCTTGGTCTGCCTGTTTGCAAAAGTGTGTGAGAGGTCTCGGCTCTGTGGCAGGTGGTTTGGTAAGAGATTGGAGTTTTGATACGACGAGGAGGACACACCAAGGTTGGTGCGAGGGCTCTGCTTAGGCTTGTTGTGCCGATTGACAGTTACTAGCCGGAGAATGTCCTTGGCTTCGGGATGTTCAGCGCTGAGTTGGAAGGAGATGAACTGCGATTGCATGCACGAAGACTCCTTTGAAGCGTCGCGAAGGGAAAAACCCTTCAGACCGATATGATACAAGAGTTTGATGGATGTTTCTATGGACTCCGTTGGACGAGCCATAGCAATGCCATGAGGCACAATGTGGCGTCAGCGCTGCGGGGTTGAGGGACGACTTCCAAGGAATCTGTGTCAGTGGAGGACGAGTCGGGCAGTGAAGATGTAGGTATGTATCCGCACGAGTGGTACGTTCTGCGTGATTGCACTTTCTTGCGGAAGGCCGTCATTGAAATGAGGAGGGTGATTGTTAACGAGGTACGAACTAACAGAAAGGAACTTTCAAAGATACTGGTGGAAAGACTTGTCTGAATATATTGAACGAGGCCGACTGAACGAGTCTGCCGTGGGTGATACGGGATCGTGGCCAGATGACGTCGGGGGTCGGAAGAATGCTTATTTCGATATGCTCTTTATAGTCGGGACGACATGGCGGCGACCTTCCGAAGCCAATAGGGTGTCGATTGCTTTGGTAGGTCCTGGTCTTGATGTTGTTTTTTATTTGACTGGAGGTGAAAAGAAAGTTGCTGTGGGCATACGAGACGAAGTTGTTGAGGGAGAACCTGAACCGGGGTCCCTGAGGTAGTAGGGGGTCTCGGCGAGAAGTTATGTGCGTTTTTGCATGGATGAATGCGTGAGGTGAACCCAATGGAGCTGAGATAACAATTTCTCGATGCTTTCCTCGAGTGCCCTAGTTTCAGGCACATTCCGGCAAGCGGACATTGAGAGCTCGACAGGATTGGAAGGAAGGGAAGAGGTGGAAAGGTGGATTGCCTTGAGAATGTTGATGGGGCTCGTCAATCCAGATACGCTGTTCGAGTCTGTTTCTGGCGATGTGAGGACTATGTACGGTGACGAGTTATGGATTGCGTCTTCTTTGAGGCGTTGATAGGGGTTGAGAAGGCGTATACCTGAGCCCGTGGAAGGACTCGGGAGGCGATTTTAAGAGTGACATGCGGGCCTGAGTATCTGTGCTGCGTCGGATGAGCCGTAGGAGAGAGAGCAAGTTCTGTTGCGCTGATGAGAAAAGGAGTCAGTACGTAAACTGCGGAGTGACCTACGATTATCGGGACGGAAGCGGTTAGAGGGGGGAAGGAAGGGGTTCAAGTGTTGTGAGTCTGTGTCGGGCGGCTTTGGTTGCATGAGGGAGGGAAGTGGGATCCCTCGAGAAAGCTCTTGGGTCTCACGGGTTCTGGGTCCGAGTCCCTGTCTTCGCATCGCTTCTGATGCTGGGCGAGAGAGGCGCAGGACTGTGGATGGAATGCGCAGCGGGGCGGAACAACAGTTTGTGCACGGCGCGGTGAGAGGGGTATGAAAGTAGTGAGGGAAGTTGCTTGCAGAGGAGAGTCCGGTGTGATGGTGCGCGCAGATTTAATGGAGCACCCAGCATTGGGTGGAGAGTTATAAAGTGTGTTTTATTACTCTCACCAAACTTCACCGTGCACGTGATTCGTTTGTACGTACCTTTCCTAGGCCACACCACGTGTTTCAGTTGTCGGCGAGGATTTCAACCTTGTTGCTGAACAATCAACTTTCAAAATTTATTTCGCGGACGGCGCATTACGCGGAGACACGGCGATGATTGACGTACAGTGTGGACTGCGATTGAAGTGTTCTTCTGTGAGCTTCAGTGGCTTGTGCCCTCTGAGTCTGTCCTGGGATCGCTGAAACGTTGCGCGAAACTACGGTTAAGTCGAGGCGTAAATGTTTACTATGCGAATATGCCGACTCTGACAGTTTTTCGCAGCGGCGGCGCTGTTGCGAGAAATGAGCGCTGACAGCTGTTCGATGATAGGCCGGCACGTAGCGTGCTTCTTTTCGATGGGGGAATCCGGTTAGTAGTTCAGGTTTTTGTTTGGGTATTGTTGCGTAGCTGAATGGGTTCCTGAATGTGAGACTACTTATAGATGCTTTGACTGTGGGTTGCGAAGGTTTCTAACTGTCGGAACGCTGACGTTGAGATTTGTGCTCGGAGACGTACGGACGACGGCATTCGGTAAGCAGCGTTAGCGTGAAGAATGTACATTGGGCGGGCCTTATATGGGCGTAATGTTAAGAGGAGCTCTTATTGTGGCGAACTTTGATTGGAAATGCTAACCTGGTTGACATAATGGTGATTGACGTCATTGGCGTAGGGCTTTTGGGAGCGTTTGGAGCCGTGGATTGTCGAGGGGTATTAGGTGAGTATGGGGACAACATAGGTAAGTAGATGAGTGTTCATTTGAGAATGTTTCGAAGAGCGAAGAGTTAGCTAGACGGGATATATTGTGACTGTCGCGGCGGGGGCTGTTTTGCATTGAGATTTATGATCGCGATATGGTTCATGGAGTTATAGCGTGCGGGCGTATTCTATTGGATTGGAAGTTGGAATGGGGATGGGGCGGTAGGCCGGTCGGTTTACTTCAAGCCACTTCACATCAAGAAACACGGTCTACAGCAATAGGAAACGAAGTCGTTTCCATATTTGTGTAACGTGTTTTTTGACGGCTTTGAAGTGGTATATAAGGTGAGAGACATGGCTAACCAGACTGTGGCTGGGGTGGGTGGTTTCTAGAGGAATCATGACTAATATCCCTGAAACTCTGACGAACAGAGTTGGCGGTCCTATGAAAGAATGATTACCTAACTCAGGGCCCTTCCAGGATAATCATCATTTGCCAATTTTAACAAATTTCTGTTTCGTTCTAGCGAGTTCTGAGGTCACCTGGCATCAGTCCTCTTGCCATCCCACACTTCGCATACAGTTTTTGGGATGCGAAGTAGGTACGCGTCGGATGGGTAAGACACAGAGATGTTTGTTCTGTTCGAGTTCTCTGATAAGGGAATGCTAACTAGTTACTGTTTTATGTGTATGTGCAGGATTTTCGGACAGTTGATTTCGTGTTTTCCGAGGCTATTGGTGATGTGAGGGAAACTATCGTAGAGGTAGATAATTGTTGCATTTTGGGAAAGATTTCGACAGACAGGATGGAAAACGAGTATCTTAACGGGTATTTTGACTAGCTGGTTTGTGCATGTGCAGGTGCGTTGATGGCAATGGATCGGTGCGCGGTTTCTGGGAAATTGGCAGTTGAAGAGTTTTCGAGGGAGTTGGGCGAGATGGAAGATGAGGCGCGAAATGTCTGCACGGTAAAGTGTGTTTATTTCCACATGTTGGGGACGATATGCGAGCGAAGAGACCATCAGGCAACAGAAAACTAACCAAAGAGATGTTCTACAGTTGAGGCAACGGAGAGCAATTTTTCAGTCGTATCTATTCGGTTGGCTAGTTTCGGATGAGCGGTTAATTGTTCTTCCAAATGATACAGGGCTTCTTTGGGGTGATGTCAGAATGGATTTTCGGGGTAGAGAAGTAGTTTGGAAGATGAGCGCGAGTGTATGCTTCAGCTCATTTCACTTAAAGATCGTCTCCCTACATGTGTACGATGACTGTGACCGGTTTGGACTGTTTTCAATGTTGTGTCATATACCTTGCGAGAACCTGCACCGAAACTTACTTCTATCTAAATATCAACGTCTCATTGTCTGCTAGTGCGATGAACTTCCTACCGTGCGTTTCGACGATGGCTCTTGGATATCTCATTCTGTACAAAAGCCCGTGTTAGTACTAGTGAACTAGCAGAAATGGAAGTTATGTCTAATGATTCAAATAGCAACGTTTCCATATGTTTCTTTAGGCCAAATTAGCTCGTTTAGTTTTGAAGTCATAGCCTAGGTTATTCCATTCAATACTACTCATTAACCGTTCTGTGGTAATCTTGGAGTTTACTCAGTTTTTCTTCCACTTCAATACTATCCACTTAATCGCCAATTTAACATATGAAATACTAGCATTTTTATGTTCTCCTGATTTTTGACTGTTTTCTTCAACTAGATTCCGGGAAACACCAGGACGTTGTGGTGATTCATTAGTGAGTCGACCCATATAAAGTCGCAGAGAAATTTTACAAACTGAAATGACCTTCTGCGTATATCGTCGTAGAATAGCCTAATGTGATCGTTCGGAACATGATTCGTACAGAGCTCTGAACGCAGTTTGAAGAGTAATGCTCCTATCGAATACTATGGGCCATCCAGATCCAGGTCCCAATAACCATTGGAGTCGAAAGCTTACGCCTCACCATACAGCAAGGAAGACTCAATTATTTCCATTGACCATGCAGTTAGAAATTCCATTAACAATTGGGTAACCGCGCAGAATGTTGTCAGCGAAAAAGAAGATGATGAACGCCATTTCTACGGGCGGCTCTTGAGAAATGTCCGACGCTAGAACCTCTCGAGAACGGATTCTGCAAGCGAAAGTGCTCCGAAAAATTACCAGATAGAAAGATTTAGATTCAGTCCATAGAGAGCCAGGGCGAGACACGACTTCGAGATTACGGTCGATTACGCCAGACCGAACAGGACCCAAACTCTTTTCGAAACGAATATTCGTTAACCCTTTTATCACACTAGATAATAAGAAGTTCACACTACTTGCTCATCAATATAAAGACAAGCATCCAGCGGCTCTTCGCTCGACGCCAGGTCAATAATTACCCATCTAACCGACAGTCGGGGCTGCAGTTTGATCTCAACGTACAGCAAGAATCCGTATGCCATATCGCAGATGTTACGCAAACTATCACAGCGAACTAATAGGAGCCCGAAACCCGCTCGCAAACAGCCGCTCATCGACTCTCTTGGTTATCATTCTTTGCAGAAGAAAGTTGTGTCAAAAGAGTGGTATTACCTCCCGCGCTACCTTCTCGATCAAGTTCTCTCGAGGCGCAGACCCGAGGTCCTGCCAAGCCCCCAACTACCGTTCCGAAGGGAATTGTCTTCAAGAATCAAGGCCCTACAATATGCTGAAAGTACTTCCGCTTTCGTTTCTTGACAATCCAGACGAAAACCTCCACTGTAACGTCGATGATGTCAGCACCAAAGACGAGTAAAGCAAAGGTGTCACAGGTTCGTGGAGTGCTGTTTACGTTCTCGTTACTTGACGAAAAACTTTCTACCACATCATCTTGCAAAGGCGTTCTGTAAAACAGCAGGAATCTTCGTGCAGCCGGTATAAATTCAATTTCAAAGACGGAATTGGTATTACCACTTCTCTGATGAAGTTTACTTCGTTTTGCTTTGGCATTGCGTTCTGTCTGTAACTAGCACATTTCTTATGCTGACCAAACCTCCTAGACAATCGCTTTGCAATATCCGCCTTGCCACTTCTGAGAGGCCATACTCTTCTCGCTTCCAATCCATGCACAAGAAACCTCCCCCATCGTTATCTAATCCAGCAACAATAACGGGGGCGTCTTGAGTATTAAGCAAAGATTAAAAACTGAGCTCGGGTACTTGAGCCGGGAGGTATCCGTCTGACATTATTTCGATTGGGTCTATGTGCCAAGTGCGAGATAAGTAGTCTTCCTGCGCTAATTCAGAACCTACATCCACCCCAGCTCGTCAATAAATCCATATCTGTATGTCCCACAGATCCTTCGAAAACGCCGCAGTTAGTGCCAAATAATCCTGTAGGAGTAGTTGCTGCAAGCCCCGTTAGCTTCAGCAATTCAATATGAGAGCTCTTCCTCTGACTTAGATAGCCGATTTTATCCAGCATCTTGGCTATCGACCGTTAGGGACAACACTATACCTCTCAGACCATAATATATGAAGTGGCTGAACACTCTCCGACTCATCTCGTCGATCCTGCATTGAGGAGTGTCGTTAGGTACAATGAAATCGGAGGGGCAGACAATCACGTCAAGTCGAGCCTCCCGTAGGACAAATCTCATAAATGGTGGGACTCGCGCTTAGCGCCACACTGATACGTGCGAGTAGGTTTTACTCTCGACTGCGGCCGACACTCACGCCCCGCTGACTACCCTCACCTGCTGGACTATCGGCACTTAATGAGATGTTGACGGCGTATTGGACGATTATTTTAGAGATCCCTGAGACACACAATATATTACAGAGGTAACTGTGCATTCCGAAATCTTTACATCTCATAAAAAATGTCACGGCAATTATAGCTACGTCTCCGCAAAGTTGTGTATAACAAATGCAGTGCTGTCTCTCTCAAATCTGGTTAGAGAGATTCGTCTCTCGTCTCTTCAGACGCTGCTAGACTGTCATTTCTGATTCGCGAACGACCAAAATCGAAAAATGCGA
>VCMS01000623.1:0-14886 GCA_022539475.1 Gracilaria domingensis | reverse complement strand
TGACGTAGTTTGTATGAAAAGGAGCGGGGTCACCGCCTACAATGTTTCTTTCTTGGCGGGAAAAGTCGTAGAAGTACGCGTTCCTAAACTGAAAGTCGGAGAAAGAAGTAGGGAAGCCAACGAGAGTTTTCCCATATGCAAGAAGTCGCCCAACGGTCTCTTCCAGGTTGAAAGTAGTACCTGTCTTAAGCGAAACTATCTTCAACAGCTCTTTCATTATTGTGAGCACAACCGTACTGCACTCCGTAGCGACTACGTCCATAGGAATGAAACCTCTTGAGGCCCCGACGATGTTGAACGCTGATAGCCACACGAGCTTCTCATAATAGCTTACGAGAAATGTGTCTTCGTCGACAACCCCGCAAGTGAGACCCATAGACCTAAACCTGTCTGCAACGTTGGAGGCCCACTTTCCTGTTGCGACAGTGAGACCATCCGGACTTTGAGGAGTGACACCATCCTGCGGAGCTGCGTTTCTTGAGGGGACACCAACGTATAGGACAACTTTTGAACATTTGTCCACACCGAGCTTCGAAAGCAATGGTATGATGTCTCCATTCTGGAAGAAAACGAGATTCTCTCTGAGCGAATAAGGGCAAGCCTGAATTACGGTCTCCAGGGTGTTCGTTCTTCCACAAACTAGTAACGGTACATCAGAAAGATGAGAGGTAGCAGCCATGCTGCAGAATTCGTGTGCGGAAATGACCGTATCTTCTTCGTTCGCCAGCATGGTACCTATACGCCCCCTTCCAACAATAACGGCCCGAGTCCTTCGGGCGGGAGATGAGGCCTGAGGGACGTCAGAGTATCTGGGACTCGGAGGCGGAGTGGGAGGCATGTCGGATTGGGAGTTCATTGCAAGTGTTCGATTGTTTTTGTGTGACGATAAAAAGGGAAGATGGGGCGGAGAACTGCTGGGGTAAAGAGTGATACGTAAGTACAAACGGTTGGGAAGCGCAGAACGGGAACATGGTTCACTTTGTGAAAGTGAGCGAAATGTATGATATGTGATTGTACTGAATGAATGATAGGGCTTGTATGAGACGACAAGCCACAAAGTGTGATGATGTTTTATGAAAGGTAGGTGGAAGAGTAGAAAGTGTGCAATGAATGAAACTGATTTCGAACCTGAGTTGTAAATAGTTGTAAAGTACGAGTTACGGGGAGCTTGAATACAGGATGAAAGGAGCCATTTTGGCTTCATAAATGAGGTGAACGGGTTTTATAACTTCAATCGGATTGCCATAATTAAAAGGATGGAGTTGGATTGCGCCCGAATACGTCTATAAAGGTCGTAGAAGCACTTATGAAGGAAGGAGTTGTAGACATGTTATTGTTGATGACGGTGGAGCCAGGGTTTGGAGGACAGGCGTTTATGGAGGGTGTTCTTGATAAGGTGCGACATGCAAGGGAGTTGTACCCAAGACTAGGGATACAGGTGGATGGAGGTATTGGACTGAGTACTGTGAAAGGAGTAGTGAAGGCCGGTGCAAACATTTCAGTTGCAGGATCTGCATCTTTGGCTCGAGTAACCCAGCTCATGTCATAGCTGGTTTTCGAAAGGTTGGTTAGAGATAGTAGCATAAATTTATTGTTTATTACATTGTTACCTTTACGTGTTATCACGACTATATTCTCCGTCTCCATTGGAGATGTATTTCTCTTGTATGACAACCGGGAAAGGATGTGAGAGAACATAAATATATCCCCAGTGGACGCTGAGAGGGAGGATGAACTACTCTACGTGCTATCATTGTTACCCATCCGGTGTCGAGTGGTGACATATTCTTTTTTTGTCACAACCCACAAAGGATGTGACGGAAGAAGAACATGCCCCCAGTCGAGACAGAGGGTGAGCAACTCTAAGTACAATCACTAGTCCCTAGCTTGCCTCCACTGGCAATATCTTCCTGTTTTGCTATAACCATCGAGTGGGGTTATGGTGGAAGAGAAAAATATCGCCGGTCGAGGCGAGGTGGGTGGGGACTATGTGAAGAGGGGACAGAGAGATGGCGCTTAAATAGTGGAAGGTGCGGAGGTGTACAGTGGATGTTTTGGCGGGAAATGGGATGAGGGAAACAGGGACAATCATGGTGCTGGATATAGCCCGTGTGGTTGGACAGTGGGGGTGGACAGCACAGTTTAGCTCGATTGCACTGTATCGCAGCGGAAACTTCGATCCAACTACTACTTCTTTTTCTGAAGATGTCGAACGGATACGTGAAGGATGAGGAGCTGTGGGTGCTGTTGGAGGGGAAGGAGGTACCGCAGACGCCGTCACCAAAGCGGGAAGAGGACGTGATTACGGCGGCTGGTCGGATGTCGCAGAAGAAGGGAGTGGCCGATGAAGGAAAGAAGTGTGAGGCGAGGAGAGGGGATGGTGATGAGGTGGAGAAGGGGGTAGAATTGGAGGTGGAGGGGGTCGCAATGGAGAGAAGGGGTGCGGTGCATCTGAGTCACTTAGAGGTTGGAGACCAGATAGAGAGTGGGGGCGGAGAGGGTGACAGGGAGATGCGGTTTGTGGGGGAGATGAAGGCGAGGGTGGGGATGTTGGGGTTGGTGATGAAGGAGCAACTGGACGATGGAATTGTGGAGATTGTAAGGGAAATGGGCGGTGTGGTGCTGAGTGGGGGTGGTAGTGGTGTTTCGGTTGAGGCGATTTCGAGCCTGCGGAATTCGTTGTCGGTATTGGGAGTGGAGATGAGAAATCATGTGTATGGGATAGTGGAGTGTGCGGGAAGGGAGGTTGGAGAGTTGCGGGAGGAGAATAGGGTTCTGAACGAGAGGTTGGACGTGCTGGAGAAGGAGGTGAAGAAGCTGTGCAAGAGGCAAAGATTGGTGGAAGAGGAGACGGTGAAAGGAGGTGTGGAGGGAAAGACGGAGAAGGGAAGTGTGGGAAGGGTGGCGGTGCAGAAGGGGTCTCCTGTGACACCGAAGACAAAGGGTGGTGGGGTTGGGGATGGGAAGAGCCGTCTGAAGAAGAGGCGTAAGGAGATGAAGAAGGTGGTGGAGGAGGTGCCGCGGGAGGGAGTGGGAGCTCCGGTGGTGACTGGGTTTAGGAGTGCGGCGGAGGTAGCGCGGACTGCGAAGGGGATTCTGAGGGGACAGGAGGAGAGAAGGATGGGAGGGATTTGAAGCCGTTTTGGGGCGAGGCGGGTATACGAGAAGGGGGAGGGTTGTCCACCTGACTTCTACAAAATGACGTTTGCGGAGAGGGAGAGAGAGGATGGGAACGCGTGATGGGCGAGAAATGGGTAAATAGCGGGGGTGGTGTGGACTGGGAAGAAGTGATGGGATGATTGAGGTGGGATGAGTTGCGATTGGCATTGCAACATGAGAGAAAATGGAAACGCAAACTAGCACGAGTGCAGTTTTGAGAGGGGGTCGCGGAAAAGAGTGAATGGGGTGGTGCGGCGAAGTAGAACCTCTACAAAAACTAGGGGACCCAAGAACTAAACTGCGCGAAATGGAATTTAATATTCCAAAATTTCTTAATTTTTTGAGTGCCAGCCTCTGCTACCCCCTTACGCGCCCCAAATAGCCCCAAAACTAGCTTAGTTTCCAAAGCGAACAGACTATATTCCACTTTGCAGAACACAGACGGTGCAACTGCACGGCTATGTGGACTCTGACTGGGCTGGCGATGTTGCCAACCGCAAGTCCACTAGTGGATACTTGTTCATGATGTGCGGTGGTGCTGTGTCGTGGTCTTCTCGTCAACAGGAGGTAGTTGCTCTGTCGAGTGCAGAGGCTGAGTACGTGAGCTTGTGCTCTGGCACCAAGGAGGCGATCTGGCTTAGGCGACTTTGGAACGGCATTGGCAGTGTGATTGGCATGGAAGCAGACGGGTCTGTAAAGCTGCTGGTTGAACCAACTCCCATGTATGTTGACAACCAGGGCAGCATTGACCTTGCTCGAAATGGAGTGGTGAACAGGCGAACCAAGCATATTGAAATTCGGTTCCACTTCACTCGAGAAGCTCTGCAGGCCAAGTCGATTGTACTGTTCTACTGCCCGACGGATTCCATGGTTGCCGACATGCTGAATAAGCCGCTTGCCCGAGTGAAGCACGAGAGGTTCCGCGAAGCCGGTGGTGTGATCCACATAGAAGTTTGAAGTCAGTGACAGAGGAGGGGTGTTGGATGTTGACCCTGTGCTGTCACTGAAAACCAAAAGTGCTGGGGAGCATGGGCTGTTTTGGAGGGTGCCGTTGGAAAAGCGCATATGCGCCTCTGTGCAAACTCCACGTGAAACGGGCTTCTGATTGGCTACTGCAAATGGTCATATGCATTGTGGTTGGTACAAGTGTTGTGGCGCTAATGGGTTGTTTCCGGGGTACACGTGTGTAGCTAGTACACTGAGCATACTGTACATGATGCACAGGGGACACACGTATGTACGTGGACATGTACGACAACTTGGTGTGACTTTGGCACTATGGTGAGGAGTAGATGCGCTGTCAAGAGGTTTACACTGTGGTATTGTTGGTGACGTAGGACTTGGAGTGAGTTTGTGGTGACGTGTTAGTTGGTGAGCTTGTACGTAACTGTTATGGTGGCGTGTACGGTTTACAGTGTGTTGGCACTATGTGAATCTGTGCATGGTGATGGTTATGTGTAGGCACGTAACTTGATGTGCACGGCTGTGGACTGTTGTGCGTTGTTGTGCTTTGTTGTTGTAAGCTGTCATGATAGTGTGGCAGTGTTACCATGTTATGTTAGAAGATGATTGGTAGTATTGAGTGTCTCTAGCTAGTGGTCTTGGTATTGCTTGGAGTTGGAGTTGTGCGATGGTGTCGCAAAGTAGTTCTATATAAGCGGTGACTCGAGCTTCTCCAAGTAAATTCCGAGCCAGAGCTGGCGAACTTCCCTTCATTCCCCCATCCTTTCTTCAACCTTCTCTTTCAGCTTCAACCTCTATCAACAACAAACCACAACAGTGCACAACAGTGCACAACAACTTACGTGCCTACACATAACCATGACCATGCACAGATTCACATAGTGCCAACACACTGTAATCCCTACACGACACAATAACAGTTACGTACAAGCTCACCAACAACATCTCACCACAAACTCACTCCAAGTCCTACGTCACCAACAACACCACACTGTAATCCTCTTCACACCGCATCACTCCTCACCATAGTGCCGAAGTCACATGAAGCTGTCCTACATGTCCACGTACATACATGTGTACCCTGTGCATCATGTACAGTATGCCCAGTGTACTAGCTACACACGTGTACCCCGGAAACAACCCATTAGCGCCACAACACTTGTACCAACCACAATGCATATGACCATTTGCAGTAGCCAATCAGATGCCCGTTTCAAGTTGAGTTTGCTCAGAGGCGCATATGCGCTTTTCCAACTGCACCCTCCAAAACAGCCCATGCTCCCCAGCACTTTTGGTTTTCAGTGACAGCACAGGGTCAACATCCAACACCCCCCCTCTGTCACTGACTTCAAACTTCTATGTGGATCACACCACCGGCTTCGCGGAACCTCTCGTGCTTCACTCGGGCAAGCGGCTTATTCAGCATGTCCGCAACCATGAAATCCGTCGGGCAGTAGAACAGTACAATCGACTTGGCCTGCAGATCTTCTCGAGTGAAGTGGAACCCAATCTCAATGTGTTTGGTTCTCCTGTTCACCACTCCATTTCGAGCAAGGTCAATACTGCCATGGTTGTCAACATACATGGGGGTTGGTTCAACCAGCAGCTTTACAGACCCGTCTGCTTCCAGGCCAATCACACTGCCAATGCCGTTCCAAAGTCGCCTAAGCCAGATCGCCTCCTTGGTGCCAGAGCTCAAGCTCACGTACTCAGCCTCTGCACTCGACAGAGAAACTACCTCCTGTTGGCGAGACGACCACGACACAGCACCACCGCACATCATGAACAAGCATTCGCTAGTGGACTTGCGGTTGGCAACGTCGCCAGCCCAGTCAGAGTCCACATAGCCGTGCAGTTGCAAATCGGTGCTGGAGCCATACGTCAACCCGAACGTGGTAGTGCCATTGAGGTAGCGAAGAACACGCTTGACCGCCTTCCAGTGAGTGTTTCCTGGCTTCTCAACATACTTGGCAAGCTTAGCCACAGCATATGAGATGTCCGGACGAGTTCCCACAGAGAGATACATGAGGCAACCAATCGCCTGACGATACGGTACATGCGTGAGCACTTCCTCGTCAACAGACAAGTCCACACGGCACTCCATAGGAGTTTCAACGGGTTTCGACAGCTGCATGCCAAATCGCTCCAGGACCTTGTTCGTGTACGCTGACTGAGTCAAGTACAGCTCTCGCTTGGTTCTGTCTCGATGGATTTCAAATCCAAGAACCATGTGAGCTTCTTTGAGGTACTTCATGCGGAAACGACTTGACAGCTCTGCCTTCACAAGTTCCACGGTTTTCATGCTCGGACTCGCAATCAGCAAGTCGTCAACATACAGAGCAATGATAACCAAGAAACCCAGTATGATCCCGGTGTAGACACACTCGTCTGCGTCATTCGGCTTGAGGTGCATTTCACCAACAAGGAAGGCGTATATCTTGGCGTGCCACTGTCTTGGTGCTTGTCTAAGCCCATAGATCGCTTTCTTCAGTCGGCACACCAAGTCCTCCTTTCCCTGCTGTGTGAACCCCATTGGCTGCTCCATGTACACTGTCTCGTCAAGGTCACCGTTCAGAAAGGCAGTCTTCACGTCCATCTGGTGCAAGTGAAAGTCTCGTATGTCAGTCACAGACAAGATCATTCTGATGGATGTGAACTTCACCACAGGTGCATATGTCTCTGAGAAGTCCACACCCTAGATCTGCAGGAAGCCTCTTGCAACCTCACGAGCCTTGTAACGCACGGTCGGTTCACCAGATGACGAAGCCTCATACTTCTGTACATACACCCACTTGGACGAAATCACGTTGCTGTCTGCTGGCCTTGGCACTAGATCCCATGTGTCATGCTCCATCAATGACTCATACTCACTCTTCATCGCCTTCTTCCAAGCTTCGGAATCAGGACGTGACACTGCGTCACCGTACGACGAAGGAGTATCATCACTGGCTGTAAGGAAAGCACTGGCACCACGCCACCATGAGGATGTCGTCTTTCTCTGACGTGTGGATCTACGAACGGAGTGCGTCTCTGGCACTCCTGGCTCATCAAGGGGAACTGGTGTGGTGTCTTCATCCGTACTGGAATTCGGGGTACTCTCGTGAGAAGCTGGTGCAGAAGGGTCATCTTCAGAATGATCGGCGGATGTATCGGAGGTTGAGGCTTCAGCAGATCCCGACTTGTCAACCAAGTCGATATCCGCGTAGTCCTCGTGTTCAGAGTGCTCGTCACTTTCAGTTCCAGAGCACTCGTCAAACCTCACATCTCGTGACACAATCACCTTCTTCTTCTGGCTGTCCCACAACTTGTATCCGTGGGAGCCTGAAGTGTACCCAATGAAGATGGCTTCCACTGCACGTTCCTCCAGCTTCTTCAACTTGTGATCAACCACCTTGTACCAGCAACGTACCAAACACACGCAGATTGCTCAGATCAGGCTTCTGTCCATGCCACAGCTCAAACGGAGTCACGTCACTCGGAAGCGCTTTGCAGGTCACTCTGTTGCGCACATACACAGAAACATTCAGAGCCTCAGCCGAAAAGCTTTTTGGCACATTCTTATGATGCAACATTGACCTGACCAAGTCCATGAGTGTGCGATTGAACCTCTCGGCAAGCCCATTCTGCTGTGGATTGTAAGGCACAGTTCGCTGATGCTCAATACCGTACTGCTCCAGTTTCTCGGAGAATCGATTGGACAGGTACTCACCACCGTTGTCTGTGCGCAAAGCACGCAGCACACTTTTACGAGCGGTGATGGTTAGCACCTTCCTGCCCATCTGGTTCTCCACAAACCTGAGCCACTTGATGAACATCCGGAACACCTCATCCTTCGTCTTGAGCATGTACAGAAAGCACTAACGGCTGTGGTAATCGATGAATGTGACAAAGTAGTGCGAGCCTCCCAAGGACTTCACGTTCACTGGACCCGAAATATCGGAGTGTACCAGGTCCAGTACGTGTTCAGCTCGTTTCCCCCCTTGCTTGGGAGTCGGAGCACGGGTTGCTTTGCCCACTACACATGAGCCACACACATCCACCTTCTGAGCCACATCCACATTCAGACCTGACACAACGCCATTTCGAGCCATCTGCTTGATGCCTTCCACATTCACATAGGCCATTCGAGCATGCCAAAGAGACAACTCTGACACCAGCGCACTGTCCGTGTCCGTGAACTGTTCTGCAGCAGTGCAAAGGTAGTACAGGTCTTTGACGCGGCGCCCAACGGCAACCACTTTTGACCCCTTGTACACACATACCTTTTCTTTGTCAAACACTACCGTGCATCCCAGATCACAAATCTGCGACACAGACAACAAGTGGTACCGTAAGTTGGGCACGTGTACCACCTGCTTTAGCTTGCACTTACGTTTGGACGCTTCAACTGTCAGATCGAGCTCCACACTTCCGTGACCAACAGACTGCAACTTGGAATCATTGCCGATACTCACACCCGACGACACCTTTGTCTCGTACGTTTGGAACATTGAGTCATCATAACTCATGTGTGCAGCAGCTCCAGAGTCAACAATCCAGTCACTGTTAGTGGCCTTGTCGGCACCATTCGCAATGAGGCATACAAAGTCAGAATCGCTGCCGCCCGTACCTTGCTCATTGTTGAGCGTGGTATGTACACTTCGGTGAGCAGCATCGATCTGATCCTTGTTAGCCCCATCACGTTGCTTCTTGAGACAGTTCTTCTGGATATGGCCCTTTATGCCACAATAGTAACACACAACCGACTTCAATGACTTCCTACGAAACTGGCGTCCCAAGAGTGCAGCATCAACACCGGACTCCTCCTTGGCACGATCACTCATACGTTGCTCTTCTTGCAACAGACGGCTCTTCACAAACTCCATGGTGAGTTGGCGATCTCCGATCGTGGTGTCAATTGCAACAATGAGGTGCTCAAAACGTTCCGGAACTCCACATAGAGCGGCCATGGCAATGTCCTCTTCTTCAAAGTTGACGTCCATACTCTTGAGGTTGGAGGCCAAGTGCCGAACACGATTGATGAATTGCAACATCTTCTCGTCCTCGCGCATCTTGACAGAGTAGAAGGCACGTCTGGCGTTGATTCGGTTCAGAAGAGTCTTGCGTTGGAACACATTGCAGATGGCCTTCCATGCGTCAGCAGCAGTGTCAATGTCACGAATGTGATCCAAGTGCTCGTCGGCAAGCGTGAGTCCAATGATCGCTCTAGCCCTTTCGTCTCGGATTTGCCATTTCGCCAGTTCCTCTTCATCGGTGGGTGCAGAAGTGGTGAGATGGTTCTTGAGGTCTTTCAGTGCAAGTACGTACTGAATCTTCTGCTTCCATGTGCGGAAGTTATCCTCACCCAACTTCTCGATCTTGAGCCCACTGAACGAATCCATGTTGTCAGAAGGAAACAGCGGAGCAATTCAAATACGGCGGTGGCAGGTAGACAGCAACGGCAAACAACGACAGCAAACAACGACAGCAAACAACAGCAGTAAACAACAGCAGCAAACAACAGCAGCAAACAACAACAACAACAAAAATTTCAATAGTCGGGACCACTGGCAGGAACTAAATTCCCAGTACCCTAGGGGATCGGACCCCTGACCCCCGGAGACCCTCCGGGTAGGAAACGACTTCTGCAGTCTACCTCCTCCTGCATTCCAGGAGAAGGCGCGTTGCTCTCTACGAGGCGTCCAAAGGATGGTTAATGACCAAAGATATGTCTTCACCACTTAACCCAATCTGGCCTCTTGCAAGAACTTGCGCGACCTCGAAACTAGAGCTACTATGACAAACCAAGGTACGCTCCTAACGAGCAGACAATAATGCCCACACTGATGGAGGTTATAGCTCGTCTGTCTCTTGCAGATGCTAGTTTTTGGCGAGGGTCGTCCAGAAATTGGCAAGGGTCGTCCAGTAAATTTTTTGAAAAAATATCGAGATCAATTATTTCAAAATCTGCAGATAATTGCTTGGGTCGTCCAGAATCGCTGTGCAGTAAATACTGGTGGGTTTTCCACTGGTGCTAGTTCTTTAGTCGAGGGCTACCTGAACTGTATTTCGCGAAGTCTAGGTTCAGTTTCCATTAAGGTGCACATTACACGATACCTTCTGCGGAATGATACCCTGCAACGCATGGAATACTAGTGCTAGTACAGATGATGCCCATTATGAAATCATACCGTTTTATTCGTATCTATTCTTCTATCGACCGCTTTTGCTAACCACTACTTCGCTATATTACATGTACCATTTCCCCATGATGGATCGGATGTAGGCCCAATCTGCGGCAGATGCCGCAGAGGGCACCTGCACCAAATTGCTGGATCGGTAGAACACATACGCACTCCGAGAGGATGAGGCGCGAAGCGCCTCATCCTCTCCGTTCCTCATGTAGGGAACCATGCCCAGATGCATGGTTCCCTACTTGAGGAACCTGCACCTGCAACTCGTGAGCTACGTCCGCATCAAAAGTCATTTACCTGTATACACAAGCAGAAAGTATCCATAAGTTAGTCAATGATCCGTTAGATACATTTGAAATGCGATGGAACGTACCATTGATAAAACAAAACAGAAACGTTGCGCTAGAAAAGTCGAGGGACCTGGTAACTCGCAAACGGAAGAAGAAGCAGGAAAGGGATCGGTTAGATTACCAGCCCACCATATCATCGTAAACCGCGAAAGGTGTCGAAGCGAGAACTCACAAGCAACGACACCAAGAATACCCATGCAGCAAACATACCGCAAAATGCGATAAACGAGAGAGCAGCCTATGTCGCAACCAAGTACCAGAATCGACTATCCCGCAAGCCAGTCAACCAAGATCGCCAATACACCAAAAGCAGCGCAAGACGCGAGAAGAGAGAAGAGTCTATGAGGCAACCAAGTCAAACCATAACGCCAATGCACCAAAAGTAACGCAAGACGCGATAAGAGAGAGACCATCCTATGGCGCAACCTAGTCAACCAAGATTGCCAATGATGAACCTATCGCCCGAGCCAGTCAACCAATATCAACCAATATCGCCAATACACCAAAAGCAGCGCAAGACGCGAGAAGAGAGAAGAGTCTATGGCGGAACCAAGATCGCCAACAAACCAAAAGTAGCGCAAGATGCGAGAAGCTAGAGACGCCTATGGCGCAACAAAGTGAACCAAGATCGGCAATACCGCGTGATAGGTTACACGAGCAGTCAGAGATCGATCTTGAGAGACGAAATGAAACTGGTTGCGTACTTACAGTCGTTGTGGACGTCGGAAGAAATACAAAGGACGCACGTCAAATAGTGGTTACCTTCAATCACGTCAATGTTAGTAGCAAGACGTAGAACAAGATGGAACATATCGTAAGCAGAACGTAGTTGAACAAATGGAACGAGTTGGAGGCTGAAAACGGGAACCCGGTAACCCAAAGCTTATTTTCTGCCGTTTACATGTCGAATAGCGCGAAAAAACGTGGTGAGGATGGGTTAGTTTAGAGCAAAGATACATAGAAGAATATGGAAGAGAACCTACGAAAAGACTGCACGGAATACATCCGTGAGATACGGATGACTCCGTCCTACTTTTTTCCGCCCTCTACTTTAAGGAACCTCCATAAAGTACAGGGAGGAAAAAAGAAGGACGGAGGGGAGTATAACGCGAGGATGTGGATGGCACGGATCACGACGGTAAGGGAAGGTCGGACGTCGGAGGCGCGGCGGCGGCGGCGGAGGGAAGAGATTTATTTTTCTGTGCGAGATTGGACAGTTGTACAGCGTACAACGTTGCGAAACCACAGGTTTATAACCAGTGGTAGATAATACGAGAAGTACACCCTTGTGTTGAGGTCGACGTGTACCTACGTTCCTTTTTGAACGAAAGCACGTGATTTGAACTCAAAATATATTCTCCGTTCTCAGCATGACGTCGATCTTGACTGTCGCTCGACCTCCTTCTCCCTTCGGACGCCCTTCCCTTGCAGTCTTTGTCGTCGTTTCTCGTTCATTTCTTCTTCCCATGGTCTACTACTGTACACATAAGAAGCGTGGGTGCCCCTTCGTTACTCGCCGAGGAGTCTTATCCCTTCAACAGCATGTCAACCATTGCCCGTTTCGTCTGAAAGCAGCGCTGGAAGACGACAATAGCCGGCCCATTCGGAGAAGCAAGCGTCTCAAGCTTTCCGCACCCGCGCCCGCATCTTCCGAAACGGTCACTGCCCCTTGTCGCCTTCCCGAGCCTCCAGTGTCCGAGGACATCGTCGACCCCACTCCGTGCGCCCCTCCCATTCCGGACACTTCGCATTGTGTTTCTCCTTCCCCGGCTCCCGCGTCATTAGAGCGAGAACACGGAAGCAGTTCCCGCCCAGTGCCTTCTGAGGAGGCCCTCGGTGATTTGCATATGGATTATCTCACGGTTTGTCTGGCTTCAGTAGCTTCCAACCTTGGTCATCGTGAGGCGGACGAGCTAATTGGGCTACTTCGGGACCCGCGATTCTCGCAAAAGCGATTCAACGAGACCATAACAAGTTCCAAGCGCTGTACAGAACTGAAGAAGGCCATTTTCGAACGATACGCCTCAAAGGACGGTTTCAATCGCAGAACTGTCTCGCCAGAAGGATGTAAGTTCAGCGCCACCCTCTACACGAGAGACCCCGTTCAGACACTTGTGAAACAGCTCCAGTTGGCTAACAACGAAAACACATTCTTCCACCCTATACCTCAGACCCACTCCACGAAAATATCTCACCCCATGTCCGGCTCTCTCGCAAGAGACGCCACCTCAAAACTTAAGGAAATGGTCATGGGCTCTTTGGATAGTAGAATAGTGTGGTACTCCCAAGAAATAAGTTACAGTGAATCTTTCGTAGGTCTTCTGCAGGTATACACCGATAAGTCTTCAACAACTCTAAAGCAAACATCGGTTACCGCCTATCCTCTTCACCTCATATTTCTCAACTTCTCCGACGAGCTTCGCCGTAAGTGTATCCGTGATGACCTCACAGTAGTGGCATACTTCCCTACCACACTGATCGAGGTTTCCGCATCTGAAGCAGACGCAATGCCATTTGTTTCTAGCAAGTCTCTACGCGAGTCCAGGATGCAAATCCTTCAAGAATCTCTTCGTCAAGTCCTGGAGCCCATTCTAAATCTCACGCAGAAAGGTTTTCAGTTCATCGGGGATGACAAACTAAGTCGAGTGTGCCATCCTCTGCTTGCAAGTTATTGTGCGGATATTCCTGAGGCTAAGGACATTCTGTCCATTCTTCATGGGACCAAAACGGAAAGCCCGTGTCATAGATGCAAAGCCCCTCGCTCATCTTTATGCAGTCCTATTCCCACCTCATTCAACGGACGTTCTCAAAAGCACACGAAAAGCATCCGAAAGACATACACAGCTATCTTGCAACATGCACAAAAAGACGAGGCGGAAAGACGTCCACGTCGTGCGAGGGAGAGGAGATCTCAAGCGGATACTCTGATGCGTTCAAATTCCATATCTCTCATTCCTTCGTTCCTCGAAACTTCCGTAAGCCTTGGAATGATCCCGGGATTGTCTCCATACAGTCTGTTCTCATTCGAACCATTACACAACTTGCATCTCGGCATCTCAAAGCTGATAAAAACGGCCACAATCGAGAGACTGCAGACAGACACCCTGTGCACCACAATAGGAACATCTGCATCGCGTTCATTTCGAACGATACGCACCCAACTCCTCAACCATGCAAACGCAATTCTAGCTGCCATAGAACGCGATTCTCCTGCCAAAGGTTTACATATCGATTTCTCCACGCAGGAGAAAGGCAAATCTTTGAATGGTATCTTCACGAAAGACGGTCTCCGTGGAATGCTGGAGGCCAAAAACTACAAAGCACTTGACATGGTCTTTCCCTTCATAGGAGCATTCTTTGACATATGCTGTGGAGAACAGGACGTTGCCCCAATCACAACCGTTTTCTCTCAGTACTCGGACTTGCTCTCGACCTTATTCAGATACAATCGTGACCCGTATTGGACTGAAAGCTCTCTCCTGTGTCTTAGTTCGGAGATTGAAGCCTTCAAGCGTTCCGCAACAAAGACTCTGGCGGATTTTCATCCCTCCAGACTGGGAACTCTGAAGTTTCATCTTCTCGATCATCTCGTGGACGATATTCGCCGTCTGGGAAGTATCAAGTATTACGACGCAGGCATATACGAACATGCACACCTGCTATTTAAAAGACACTACAAAAAGACGTCCAGAAGAACAGCAACGGCTGTGGAGGAGACTATTCGCTCCATTGAGCACGGACATGTTAGAAAGCAATGGAATGGCAATACTCCTTACCAGCGTAATCCAGGTTTACCAGGAACTTCCACACAGCTTCCTCGGTTTGCAATGAGAGGGCGTTCTTTCACTTTACGAGCTCTTCAACATTGTGTTTCAAGTATGTCCAGTTCAAAAACATGGACTGCTGTTAGAGAAATGTTCTCAAGTACGGACACAAGGTCGATTCTTGATCAAATTGGTGAACAGGCCCTTCCTCCTTTCCTCAGTCTCGTGAAAGAAACACTGGATGAGCACTCTATTACATACTTCCCAGAAAAGACAAGGATAACTCTGGTGAATTCGGCCGTCGTGAAAGGCGGTTTCGTTCCGACTCTTGAACACTTCGATTCGTCTTCTAAGGCACTTAAGCTGGGACGACCCAAATACCCCATCATCCAACGTGTCTTCGCTTCTCCAGCATTTGGTCCCAGTACAAAGCCAAAGTTTTCCACTGTATTGGTAAGCGGAGAAGATTCAGCAGAC
>VCMS01000622.1:0-15118 GCA_022539475.1 Gracilaria domingensis | reverse complement strand
GATGCTCTTAAGCTCTTTTGACGAAGGAGTCTGACTCCAGTCTTACAAAAATGAGAACAACTTTGTGTTTCCCACAGCTTAACACTGCACTAGAAGCAAAAGGCTGACGTTAGCCAAAAGCTGACGATGAAAACAAGCGGAGACAAAAGATGCGCTATGTCGGGCTGCCCGTAGCAAACTGTCCGCGCCTGAAGAGTTCTTCCCGCCCCAACTTTCGTCCAAATATTGATTTCCGGAGCCAGGAAGTGGATTTCTATTGGAAACTTGGGTGCTGCACCTGATCTTGGCTGCACTGTTTCCGCAAACATACAAAGTTGTGCTTCGCATCACACAGCTTGCGGCAAATCATCGCAACGCTTTGCAGATCATCCATCGCACACCTATGATCTTCTTGTATGTCTTAGTTTCTTTCATCACCCACCCTTCCCATACCCTGGACGTGATGATACTTCAGATAACATGCAGTTATTATCTTATAATCTTTCTTGGTTTCTCAGTGTTAGCTGTTCACCTTGTCCGCCGCCAAACAGTAAAGACGCTCTAAGAGTGAACCAATTGCACACAAAAATTTCTTCCGGTCCGGAATTCAATCTTCCAGCAAGCTGAGAACGGAAAACTGTCGCAAAGTTGGAACAAAAAGCAGCTTAGTATCTTTTTCTCATCTTAACCCTTGCAGTGACAGGAATAGGTTAAGAAAATCGTGTAAATGCAGTTAACTTAGCACCCATATATCTTCATCCCTCGATTTGATTCAAATTCATGTGGACCGTAATCCTATCAGGCTCTCAACGCACATCTAGCACGCCATAATCCGAGTAGTTTAAAATATGTGTGATAGTAACTCGTACAACTCTATTTGGCGCAACTGCGTTTGAAGTAAATTTGTGTTGATTCTGGAAAAGCACCTCTTCAATGGAAAAGCCACTCTTCAAATTGGAAGATGCACTCTTCCATTTGCCCAATACAAGTTGCCTGACATTCTCGGCAATAATTCTCCAAAACATAGGTTTTTGTAGTAGATTGTAAGATGCACGCGCAGCAAGAGCGTGTGGGAAGCATTGAAGGGAGCTCCGTTACGCAAAAAAAAGCAGATTTTACTAGCTAGAAGCAGCAGGCAAGCCTCAGTATCAAGCATACGGCGACTCGAACGCTAATACGGAAGCACACCATTCTAAGGTAATACGAGTCAAACGGTCCTCTTGAGTTCCTACGGATTCGCGGCTGCGATTAGCTCCTGGTAGCGCGGCGCGGATTCCTGAAACGGCGTCGCGAAGCCGCAATGTAGCCCGTTGCCGGTAATCTAGCGTGACGTGGAAGGAATTTCTGAATCTCTCCACGATGGAGGCCTCCTCTGCCTCTACATCGAGACGGACGGGTACGGTGGCATGGGAGGTGGCAGTGAACGATAGGCAAGGTGGCATGCATCGACTCGGTTGATGTCTGCTAATGACGAAACAGTCGAGCTGATGCAGTATATGTGCAGCACATCAGCATATCACGTAGTGGTACCAGTGGCAATTTATGGGTGCACCTGAGACATTAGTTCACCAATGCATTGGAAGAAACTACAATAATTAGGAAGTGATAATTTCAAACAAAATTGTTGGAAGGAATTAATGTCTTGTTGACAAACCTTACGAACAAACAGCTGAAAACATTCGGTGACATGTCCCATGAAAAGGAAGATACCTGTCACAGGATAACCTACATGTCACCAACAAATGGAAACGACTCATCATTCGGGCCAAACTAATGAAATTTCGACAACTTTTCTGTGAAGAAGCACACATGCGACTACCTGTCTCAATGAGAAGCTGCTCGCGTCTATTAAGAGACGTCAGAGACCATTATCATGGTGGTTATGACGCATCGAAACAGCATTGGGGAGGAACCAATCAGCAAACCCAGCACAGACATAAATATAAATTTAGTAAGTATGAACCCTTAGATTAGAATATACGACTTATTATGCATTTTTGAGATTATTAATGGCTCATTTTTTATTATATAAACCCCCCTCGAGACGATGGTCCAGAAACTGGAGGGGCAGACCACCTTCGACGAGCCTCAACACAACTTCCTTTGGCAACCCCCACCACCCTTCAGATCAGTTTGCTCCCCATTGCCATTCAACCTTCCTACATAACCCAACAGTGAGCGGCCTGGTCTCCCGCTTCACAACTCGTCTCTACGCGGTGTCGTCTCCCGTTTGTGCTCGTTGCACTTCTACGCGTGCTGCAATACCAGTACGTTCGACGAACTCTTAGGCTGACGTTTGCGCACCCTTTGCGATTCTTTCTCCCCGCCCAGCTGTGAACTACTCTATGCTGTCACAGGGTCTAATCTTTGCGCGACATACCGCTACGCAACAACAAAACGTACGGCCGTCAACAAACATTCACGTACGGCTGGTACCCCCTGTTTGTTTTCTGCAGTGGGTTGTCACCACCCTCGCCATGACGTCCAGCAAAAAATGGCGTCCACATGGTTACCCCCAGCAGCCCATCCGACGTGAACCAGTCATGTCTTCAATGGGACTTCTAATGATGCGAAAGTTTCTCTCTATTTCGCAGAACGTGGCCACGTGGATGATGATGGTGAGCGCGCAAGTGAGCTTCTCTGGTTTCTAGAAGAGAGGCCCTTTAAATTTTATTTACGATACCTACGCTAGACGGTTCGCTTTACGATGTGGCCCGAGAATACGCTGGTGGTGAAGCAGCGCCTCATTGAGCTTTGAGGGCCCTGATACCTGAAGACAAATTCGTTGCTCGCTGTCACTGCTCGTCTAGATTATGGGGAATCTATTGGGATCATGAAGAAGAGGTAGGCTATATTACAGGCTTCAACGAGAAGGCGAAGCTTTGGCCTTCTACGTATGCCGTATGGATATCCATCTAGGTCCCTAATTTATCATCTTCCGCGACGGACACTTACGACGCTCTCAAGGCTTGGTGAATATACCTTGTAGCAGATAAACGCTGGGCTCCTACGCGCATGACCGCTTCCACACACGAAGCAAAGTTACAAGGACCTCGAAGACGAAAGCCGCACGCCCGAGTGCAGCCACTTAAGACAAGTTAGCGACTGTGAAAATGCGAGCTTCAGCCTCCTCGTAAAAAGACTCAAGCTGCAGGCCTCGTCTACAGAGAAGAAGCGACTTGCTCCACTGCACAGCCTGTCACTTTGGCAACCGTTGCGAATCTACCCGCCCGCAACACGCGCTTCTGGTGCGAAGACGGCACTCCGTAACGACTTGTTGTCAAGCCTAAGGCGTAACAGCTCTAACTTGTCCTGTGAAGGTGTCAAGTCCGAGTCGGCGTGGAGAGCTTAAAGAAACAGAACGGCGATCAGTCTGAGGAAAACCCTGTTTCAGGTCATCAATGCACTCCTGACGATGATGATGTCGTGACTACGACGAAAAAGAACTCAACGGTAAACCTCTTCCCAACGAGCAGCCCCGCCACACTACCCTTCAGCACTCACTGGTGTTTCCCCAAAGCCGGATGCATGAGCCGTGGAAGCACCCAAGAAGATCTCGTAAGCAACCATCGAAAGGCGAGAAGTACTCAACTAGCAGCCGAAGGGCCAAGCCTAAAAGACTTAGATCCAGAGCATATCGCTAAGTACAACTTTATGAAGAGTGCTAAAAGCCCAACATGGATACGTTTGCAGTGTCGGGAGACCTGACAAACGCTAAGGAAGATCTTAGTGCGGATTCTTCCGGGACTTCATGGTAAGAAAGTACACGTCAGCTCCGGCGTTGCCTCCATCCCTAAAAGTGGTTAATGTGGCGGATACGGGACTCGTTTGCAGCCGTTGCTGTTCAGCGCAATCCCTCCAATTTGATCGACGCTTTAAGCAAAGGTTGTCTTTGACTAAGGCCTCTCAGCCGAGGATCATGTTCCTGACGGACGAAATCCTTGGTTGGTCGAGGGCGTAGTACAAGATATACCAGTATATTCGGCTCCTCTCGAACTTTGATTTCTTAGTCGCGTGGATAACCCCCCTTTCAACGTCAGAATTGAGTCCTACGCTGTAATCCTTTGCAGCTGTGAATCCTTGCACTCCAGCAAAGTCTACCATGCGTCGATGTTGACAGCACCCGTCTTGCATGGGGACTACGATCGGCCTGATAAAGGACTTTTTGAGAAAGGCACATACGGAGCAGTGAAGACTTCACGTCGCCTCCACTCGTTCTCCTCGAAAGTGAGGTGAATCAGGAGAAGCAGAACCACTTTCTTCTCCCGTAAAGGCAACCGAACACTGTCCGATATCTCGGTCCGCTTCATCATCAGCAGATTGCCGACGACGTCAGCCTCGTTCTTCCTCGCTCATCGAGATATGTGGAAATTTTCAGAGTTGAACCACCCAAAGAAGAAGTGAACCGTGCTGCAACACAATATTGGATAAGGAGCCGCGAAAGACTTGACACAGCAGACCGAAAACGAAACAGTCGATGAGATGATGAAGAATTCTCCTCCACCGAGCAAGGTCTCGTCCTTATCCGATAAGGAGTGCGATGTTGTCTTATCACGAAGATCGGAGGTAGTCCGCGACTACTCATCGTCCCATTTTATCGTCTGTTACCTCAGTGGCGCTGGTGATTCTCATCTCACACATCTCAACACCTGTATGAACATGGAAGGAGATCTGGAGGATCCCTCGCCGCACAGCTAGTTCGATTCGAAGAGGGGTGCCCAATCCCAGACACGCAAAGTGAGCGAGACCCTCCCGACGCATCCCAAGGAGAGGAACGACAAGAATGTACTAGTGGGCTCAGGTCTGTGACACGTCTCCGAATCCATCGTCTTCCAAAGCTGTCGACGACACCAGCGTCCACAGCCTGAAAGACAGAAATGTGAAGAAGTGTAGCAATGAAGATGATAGCTCGAGAGATGAAGAAGATGAAGATAAGAAGTAGCATGATGAATGCATAATGAAATAGGTGATGAAGTAGATCATAGAATACATGAAGAAATTGCAGAAGAGAAGACTCCTCCCCGAAGAGGTTGAGATCCGCTGACGTCTCTCTATCGGACCAGTCCTCACTTATCCCCATCAAGACGAAGTCAAGCTGTTACCATTTGAAAAGCAGCTTGTTGAGCACTTTGCGTACGGGTGAAATTACGTACCCCGTTCCAATCCTGCACATCCTCCGCACCGAGGCAACACACATCCCTTTAATCGTATGGGAAGTGGAGGAGGCATGACGAGGGCCTTCTTGTAATCGCCTTGGAGAAGACTTCCTCAAGAGGAAATGTTCAGACGCAAACCCATTGGCAGCTCGAAGCAGGGTGCGGCCAGCCCCTCCAACCACCTCTTAATGCTAGACATCCCTCCAAGCATCCGAGCCGATGAAGAGCAACTAGCAAACACAGGTCCCACATGGTGACGATAGTGAGAAAGTGAACAAACTGCGCTTACCTCCAGGATTCTCATTTACTGCGATCCCATATGCTCGGACGGAAGGTAGGACCTTTGACAGCAAGAGACATCATCCGATGCGGATCATAAGGCAAATTATCCTTGAGAGAGATCGACTTACCTCTGTGAGCACAAACAGAGAGTTCTAGCCACGATTGCTACGACCTGAATGTCGTAGCCTGTCTGTATCATCGCGCCCGCTCCATTCCCCTATGCAACGATTCTCACTCGACTGTCATACACATATACTCTCGATAAGACGCCTGCCACCAAAGCACTGATGAAGTGGTTAGGAAATGAGGTGAAAAGATCTATCAGCAGTATTCATCCAAGCCTTGTAATCCCCTGTACTTTCCCGTGTCATTAGCTACTAAGAAGGACGGGAGCTGGTCTGCGTAGACATAGGTGTGAACAGGTCATGAAGCCATCGGTGCCGTTGCTCGCAGGAAACAGATATTTACGACTATTCGGGAGCCTCTTCTTCCGACTCTTGACCTATTCTCAGATATGGCAGATCCGCATGCTCACAGAAGGCAAAGAGATACCACTTTGATCTGCTATGCAGGGCACGTACCAGTCTAAGTCATTGTTGGCTCATGAACGCCCCTTCCACGTTCAACGTAGATGACTCCGATCCCAATCGCCCCCCATGTGATTGCTCGGTCTATGTTGATGATGTGGTAATATTTCCAAAGGCCTTGAGGACACTTCGAACATTTGGAACTGTGCTGAAACTATCTGTCGGCCATGTTAAAACTGAAATTCCAGTTCGAGTTCGTCAACCAAGATTCAACTGCTAGGAATGTTGAAGAGACTGGTGGTCTGTGGATGCAGGAAATTCGAGGCCATTCAAATGCTCCCATGCCAAGACAGTCCAGCTAAGAAGCTTCCTGGGCCTTGTTCGGGCTACTACCGACATTTATTACGCAATGCGAGACCTCGTCGTCCTGCAGCCTCCACCTCGGTTAAGGAAGACTAGAGTTCACTGGCTAAATGCTCAAGGCTTTCAAGAGTTGATAACAAAACTCACGACCACCCCCCTCTGGCTTTCCCGACTTTGACTCTCCATTCCGGTGAAACAATGTTCCTCAGTCGCACTAGCGCTGCTGTTCTGGCGCAAAAGAAGTTCATGATGGAACTTTCATCCGCAACAATACGCGAGCAGAACCATACGGCAACAGAGAAAAGTTTTCAGTATGTGAACAGAAGCCTTTAGCTGTTGTCTTCGTGAAGAGTTCAGAATGTACCTACTTGTTCTCAGCCCTTTTCAGTTGTTTCACGGGACCACCATGCTTTAAAATATGCGTTCACAAAAGAAGATAGCACGGCGCTTGCAGATGTTGGACTTCTTTGGCTGAATGTATGAGTTCAATCGTCTATCTGTGCTGGCGACAAGAACCCACGAGCGACACCTTTCTCGCTTCTCCGATGAACAAATATGAGAACCAGCTGCCGTGCCGCCCCATACTGACGCTTCAATGCTTAGGACTCTTACTATGCCCAACATCGCACGCACTTGAAACCAATGCAATCACAAGAGACCCCAAATTAGGCGTCGCCATCAAATGCCAACGCAAAGAAGTTTACAGTTCGATGGAGGCCTTTATCGCAGAATGGTGGGGCTAAGGCCAGTCCCCAATGTATCCGAAAGCTATCCAAATCAGTCAGAACCTTCTATTGGATGGATGTGGCACTAGACTTCAAGGCAACCATGAAAACATCTCATTCTACTAGATTGGTGCCACTATGCGCTTTGAAGTCTCTGAATATTCAGAGCTGTAACGGGATGCCCAATCATGGCGCCTTGCTAGCTTATCGCGGCTTGTCAAGCGGCCCACTACAAATGTTTTCGAGCACTTCTCTATCGATTTCGCGCTGACCGTTCCGCCCCACTCGCAATGTATCGTTCTCATGATAGAGTGGAGCATTTACAGATCGCTTCGCTTAGCCGACGAAGAACCCACAGCGCTAAGCCTTAAGATTTTGAGCAAGATTTTCCCCTTCGTTACCCACGTGTCATCATATCTGTAAGTGCAACATTCTTTTCTAGCGGCTACGGTGCAATGAATCATGGAGCACGTATCTCGCTCACCGTTCTAAGCGTACGCACCGATGTCAAATGACGAGCAGAAAGCATGTGAAAACCATTTAAGAGTCACTAAGCAAATCATTCGTGAGAAAAGCGTTGGCTGGTGACACATTGCCCTGATTTATTCGAGACAAGAACTCGTCAATGACTGAGGTACTCCCCTTTTTGTAGCTTGCTATACGGTCTACCTCGCATGCAGCCATACCATCCTCCCCTTCATAACTTCGGCCTCCCCGCAACAGATTACAGAACTTCAACAGCCCAAATGGTAGGCCACTCGCGTCGATATGGCAACCCGCGCGAAGAACGAAGGTACCTATGCCATAGTCTTGCAGGGGAACACGCCTAGTCAGCGAGCAGGAGCTTATGAATTCCCGGAATCAAGTGGCCTCGTTATCTCAAATTCTGCCTTGTTCTATATTCGTGTGCAAGTCACCTCGGTACTTACCTCATCTCTCCCGCAGTCCGGATGTCCGAGAGCATACACGCCAAGGAACTCAACCCATTACGACGACCAAGGCCCTTGCGACAAGAAGTGATCATGCACTTGACATGGTTGCATCCAATTGTTTCGACTACAAGTCGCAACCAGAAGTAGCATTATCTAACTCTGGAAGTCGGTGTCGACACTAGACGCTTGCGCATTGTATTGTGCAGATTGAGAACACATGTGTGTCTGGAACTGCTTCCATCTCTGCCTTAGCTTACACCATGAATGGTCATACATCACAAGACGTTCTCATGAAATGCTGAAGTTGGCACGAATGCTAACACAATGTACGAGACTTGGCGCGTGATCGAACCATATTCCTTCTGCTATCTATCTATGTGTCCGAAAATCACTTCACCTCCGCCAGCTGCAACACATTGAAAGAAACCAAGTGTGACTACATCGAGCTTTCGACAACGGGAGGAGTTCATTGGGACCTCAATCCAGACCCGACTACCCATAGCCTCCATATCGTCCTTACACCACTAAGAAGTTTCGCGCACCGAGCTTTGGGAATACGACTGTAAATCTAATCACGCGCCCAGCGAAGCGATCCCTTAGGGGGATAGGTGAAGATGCAGCGCAGAGGGCGTGTGAAGAAGCAATTTGAGAGGGCTCCGTTACGCAAAGAAAGCAATTTTATAGACACAGAAGCCCTCAGCTATAAGCAATATTACGGCGGATCAACGCTGAATACGACCCGCACACCATTCAAAGGTAATACGAGTCAACGTACGTCTCCAATTTCCTACGGATCGCGCGCGAATTAGCTCCTGTAGCCTGGCATCCTGAAAACGGACGTCACAAGCAGCAATTGTAGCCCGTCGGTAATCGTACTGACGTGAAGAATTTCGCGAATCTCGTCCACGTGGAGCCTCCTCTGCCTCTACATCGAGACTGAGCGGTTACGGGCGATGAAGGGTGGCAGCATGAACATAGTGCGAAGGGTGGCTGCAGCGACCGTGGGAGTCTGCAAGTGACGAAGACAGTCGATGGCGTATGCAGTATATGTGCAGGCACACTCAGCAGTTTGACAGAGTGGTGCCACTTCAATTTACTGGTGCAACTGAACATTATTCCACCAATGCATGGATAGGTAACTGACAAGTTATTTAGGAAATGCATTAATTTTCAACAAGAAATTGTGGAAGGAATATGTCTTGTTGACAAACCATTACGAACAAACAACTGAGGACATGTCGGTAGACATTCCCATGGAAGAATTATGACTGTCACAAGGGATAACCTACATGTCACAATCAAAATGGAAACGACTCATCGATTCGGGCAAAACAACTAATGAATTCGGACAACTTTTCTGATGAATGGAAGGCACACGCGACCTGCACCTGTCTCATGAGAAGCTGCTTCGCGTCTCTATAAAGAGACGCAAGAGACTCATTATGCAGTGTTATGACCGCATTCGAACAGCAGTTGTGGAGGAACCATCAAGAAACCCACAAAGACATAAATAACAATTTAAGTAGTAACCTTAGATTAGAAATACTTACTAGTATGCTTCTTTGAATATTCAATGCTCATTTTATATAAACCCCCTCGAACGATGTCTCCAAAATCTGGAGGGGCAAGGACCCCCAACCTTGGGGAACGGGGGAACTCCACCCAAAACTCCCGCCAACAAACTTTTTTTTTTCCCTTTGGCAACCCCCACCACCTTCAGAGCTTCTCCCCTTGCCATCAACCTTCTACATTCAACCCAACAGTGAGCGGCTTGTATCCCGCTTCACAACTCGTCTCTACGCGGCTAGTCGTGCTGCCCTGTCTTGGGCTCGCTTCGCACTTCTACCGCCGTCCTGCAACTACCATACCCAGTTCCGACGACTGTAGGTTGACGTTGTGCCACCCTTTTGCGTTCTTTCCTCCCCGCCCGCTGTGACTAACTCTAGTTGCTGTTCACAGGGCTGCTGAATCTTTGCTTGCCTACCAATTACGCTTAGCAATCAACAGAACGCTACGGTGCCTCAACAACAGCACGACGGCTTGGGTTACCCCTATGTATTTCGTTTCTGCCAGTGGGTTGTCACCACCCGCGCCATTCGTCCAAAAAGAATCGGGTCACATGGTACGACCCAGCAGGGCATTCCCGAGTGAAACAGTTCATGTCTTTCAATGACTTCTCATGGATGTCGCCGAAAGTTTCTCTTCATTTCAGAAGTGCAACGTTTTGGATGATGTGAGCGCGCAGTGAGGCTTCTTGGGTTCTAGAAGGACGAGCCTTTATTTTTATTACGATACCTACCTATGAACGTTCGCTCGAGTGGGCCCAGAGAATACGCTGTGTGAGCAGGCCCCTCATTGACGCTTTGGGCCGCACTGATGAGCTGAAGCAAATCGTTTGCGCTGTCACTGCTCGTTCCAATTATGAGAATTTATTGGATCATGAAAGAAGATGGCTGCTTATTATGATTAGCAGGCTTCAACGAGAAGGCCGAATGGCCTTCTACAGTAATGCGCTATGGAGTATGCCGATCTAGCCAATTATCATCTTCCGCGGGAGCGACACTTACACGCTCTCAAGGCTTGGTGAGTATCCTCTGTAGCATGAAGAAGCGCTGGGCTCCTACGGCGCATTTACGCGCTTCCACACCGAAGCAAATGCTTACATAGGACCTCGAGACGAAAGCCGCACGCCGAGTGCCAGTCGCACTTGAGACAAGTGAGCGACCATGGCTAGCAAAATGCGGAAGCTTCACCTCTCGAAAGAAGACTCAAGCGCAGGCTTCGTCAAGAAAGAGCAGACTTTCCTACTGTCACCAGCCTGGCACTTTGCAAACCGTTGCGACCTGAACGCCTCTCGCCACGAACGTGCGTGGCTGCCGGAAGATCGGTCACTGCCGTAACGATTGTTGCCAAGCCTTAGCGGACCAGCATCTAACGTGTACCTTTGAACGTGTCAAGTCCAAAGTCGGTCTGAGAGGGCTTAAAGGAAGAAGAACTGTGCGATCCATGTCTGATGAAACCCTGCGTCAGTCTATCAATGACTCTGACGATTATGATTCGTGACTACGACAAAAAGACTCAGACGGTAACCCTCTGCAAGCAGCCCCGCACCACTTACCTTTCCAGGCATCACCTTGATGTTTCCCAAAGCCAGGATGCTGGAGCCCGTGGCTAAGCCACCAAGAGATCTCAAGGCACCATCGAAGCCGAAAAGCTCACTAGCAAAGCGAGCAAAGCCAGAAGATTAAGCTTCCAGGAGATATCGCTAAGTACACGTTTAATGAAGAGCTTGCTAAAGCCCCAACTGCGATTACGTTGTCAGTTACGTGGACCTGACACGCTAAGAAAGATCTTCGTCGATCTTTCCGGGAGCTTCAGTGGTAAGAAAGTAGCACTCGCTCAGGCTCCGCGCTGCCTTCCATCCTAAAAAGTGGCTTAATGTGCGTATACGGACGTTGCCAGGCGATTGCTGATTCAGTCAATCAATTATGTCCATTTCGCTTTTAGCCAAGGTTGTCTATTGAATAAGCCTTTCAAGCCGGAGAGCATTGTTGCTGACGACGAACCTTGGTCGAGTCGAGACAATATACCAGTAGTTTCGCTCTCTCGACACCTTTGCACTTCTTATCGTGGAGAACACCCCCCTTTCACTCAAATGGTGCCCTACGCTTGAATTCTTGCAGCTTGTTGACCTTGCACTCAGCAGTCTTCATGCGTTCGATGTGGACAGCACCGTCTTGCCACTGGACTACGATCGGCCTGATGAAAAGACTTTTTGAAGGAAATCACATGACGGACAGTAGACTTCACGTCGGCTCCGACTCGTTCTCTCCGAAAGTGGGATGATCAGGAGGAACAGAACCTACTTTCTTCTTCCCGAAAAGGCAAACCGACAGTCGGCTAATCTCTGTCCCGCCTTGCCCATCAGACCAAGGATTGCCGAGCGATCGTCAGCCCTCATTGTCTTCGCTTCCATCAAAATGATGTAAATTTTCAGAGGTTGAACTCACCAAGAAAAGTGAAACCCTCTGCCTCAACACAAGTATGGAATAAGAGCGCGAAAGACTGAAGCAGCAGCACGATAACCGAAGACAGTCGCATAAGAGAATGATGAAGAAGATTCTCCTCCACCGAGCAATGGTCTCGCTCCTTCCGATTAAGGACATTGTCTGTTAATCCGGAGATCGGATGTTCAGCCCGGGACTATCATCTTCCGATTTTATCTCGTTACCCTCAGCTGGCGCCTGTGATCGTCCATCCTCACACATATCCTCAACTACCTTATGGGAACATGGGAGAGTACTGGAGTGGATCCCCTCGCCGCACACGTAGTCGATTCGAAGATGGTGGCCAATCCCAACACGCAAAGTAGCGAGACCCTCCCGACGCATCCCAAATGAGAGAACGACAAGGAACATGTCACTACGTTGGGCTCCAGGTCTGTAGACTACCGTCATCGAATCCATCGTCTTTCCCAAAGCTCGTTCGACGGACACCAGCGTCTCCGCAGCCTATACAAGCGAGAATGTTGAAGAATGCATACACCTGAAGATGAAGTCGAAGAGATGAAGAAAAAGCAGATGAAGAGTAGTAGATGAATGAATAATGAAGTATGTGATGAATAATCACTGAAGATCATGAAGAAGAAATTGAAGAAGAGGAAGACTCCTCCCCCGAAGAGGTTGAAGATCCTGATACGTCTCTCTATCGACCCAGTCCTCACTATCCCATCAAAGACGAAGCAAGCTGTTACCATTGAAGAAGCGATGCTTGTTAGCCTTTTTGGTCTACCGGTTGAAACGTACCCAGTCCGATCTGCACATCCTCCGCACTTAGCACACCAACAATCCCTTAATCTATGGAAACTGGGGAGATGACGGCTTCTTGTAATCGCCTTGGAGGAAGACTTCTCAGAATGAATTTCAACGCAACAATTGGCAGCCGGAACACCGGGTGCGCCAGCCCTCGCAACTCACCTCTTAATGCTAACATCCCTCCAACAGCATCGACGATGAAGAAGCAATCTAAGCAACAGCAGGTCCACATGAGGGTGACGATAGTGGAGAATAAAGGGTGAAGCACAACTCCTTACCACCACTGAGTTTCTCATTACTGGATCCCATTGCTCGACGAAGGATGTAGACTTGACAGAAGAGCTATCATTCCCCGAGCGGACAAAGCGCAATTACCTTTGAGAGAAGTATCCACTTACCCTTGAGGCACAACAGAAGATTGCTAGCCCGTTGCTCAGACCGGAATGTCGAGCCTGTCTTATGTAATGATCTCGCCCTCCGATGTCCCGTATGCACGGTCTCACTCCGGTCATACACCCATATACTCTCGAGTAAGACCCTTGCCACCAAGCATGATGAAGTGTTGGAAGAGCGTTGAAAAGATGCTGATCAGCAGGTATCATCCAGCCTGACATCCCCCTGTCTTTTCCCGTATGTCATAGCTACTAAAGGACGGGAAAGCAGGTTCTGCGTAGACTATAGGTCGGAAAGGTCATGAAAGCCGAATCGTGCGTTCCCATGCGACACAGAAAACTAGTCGAACATATTCCGGAGCGTCCTTCTTCTACGACTCTTACCTATATCTCAGGATATTGGCAGATCGCATGCACCAGAAGTGCAAGAGTAGAACCACTTTTCTGTAGCAGGCACGTACCAGTTGAAGTCATCCGTTTGGGCTCAGTGAAACGCGCCATCACTGCCAACGTAGATGACTCGATCCTCAATCGCCGTGAGTTTGCTCTGGTGATGTTGAATACTTGTGTATTATTTCCAAGCCTTGAGGAACTTCGAAACATGACTGTTGAACTGGGCGAAATATCTGTCATGGTCTAAAACTGAAGATTTCGCAAGTGCGGAGTTCCTCAACCAAGGAATAAAGCTGCTAGGGCATGTTGTGAAGAGCTGTGTGTCTTGATGCAAAAAAAGGTCGAGGCCAGTCCAAATGCTCCGTGCAAGGACAGTTACCGACTAAAAGCTTCCTGGCTGCGGCTATTTACAGACGATTTATTACCATTTTTGCCGACGACCTCTTCCGGTCCTGCAGCCTCACCTCGGTAGGGAAGACTTAGATTTCATGGATGAAAGCTCAAGGCTTTCAAAGTGAGCAGAAACTCACCGACACCTCCCGTCTGGTTTCCGACTGTTGACTCTCCATCCGCGTTAAAACAGAGCTCTCAAGTCGCACTGGGTGCTGTTCTGGCGCAAAAGAATCATAATGACTTTCATCCGCTACATACCGTACAAACCATGACGCAACGAGAAAAGTGTTATTCATATGTGAACAGAAGCCTTACTTTGTCTTTGCGTTTGAGAAAGTCAGAATTACCACTTGTTCTCCCCTTTCAGTTGTTCACGACCACCAGGCTTTAAAATATGCTTCACAAAGAAGATATCACGGTCGGCTGCCAGAATGTTTTGGATCTTGTGAGTATTGAAGTCAATCGTCTCATCGCTCGACAAGGAACACCGCACGACTCCTTTCTCGGCTTTCCTATGACAAATATGAAATCACTCCTGCCGCCCAGTTACTGAACGGTTTCAATGCTTAGAGCCTTACTATTCCAAACATCCACGCACTTGAACCACATGGCGATCGACAAGAGGCCCCAAAATTAGGGCGCAATCAAACGCAAAACGAAAGAGTTTACAGTCTGGGATGGAGCCTTTACCAGAAGGTGTGCTAGCTCGTCCCCAATGTATCCGAAAGGATCCAAATCATTCAATCCTTCGTATGATATTGGGCACTGGGACTTCAAGCAACATAAACATCTACATCTACCTAATTTTGGTGCATATGCCTTTGAGTCTTGAATATTCAGAGCTGTAACGGATGCAATTCATGTGGCGCCTCTATCTTATCGCGATGGTCAGCGGGCCTACTACAAATGTTTCGACACATTCTACGATTTCGCCTGACGCTTCCGCCCCACTCGCAATGTAATCGCTTCCTTCGATAGAGTTGCATTTAACAGATGTACCTTCCTCTGCTACGAAACTCACAGCGGTGAAGTCCTAAAATTTGTAGCCAGAAATGTTGCCCCCTTCGTGTTACCACGTGTCATCAATCTGATAAGCAACATCTTTTTCTACGCTACGGCGTGCAGAATACAGTGTGGGAGCACGTATCTCGCTCAAACCTTT
>VCMS01000621.1:0-15201 GCA_022539475.1 Gracilaria domingensis | reverse complement strand
ACTAGCCCATTCCCAACACCATACCGGGCTGGTCCCAAAGCTAGGGAAGAAGAGCAATCTCAGGTTGAGAAGATGTTACGCGCTGGCGTCATAGAGGCGGCTCAATCCGCTTGGGCCTCACCGTGGTGCTAGTTCCAAAAGCGGACGGATCGTGGCGATTCTGTATTGATTACCGTCGTCTAAATTCGGTCACCGTCAAAGACGTTTATCCCATACCCAGGATGGACGAATACATTGACTCGCTTGGGAGTGCTACAGTGTTCACCGCCTTGGATGCCAATTGGGGATACTGGCAAGTTCCGATCCGTGAAAAGGATAAGGACAAAACTGCTTTTGTGTGCCACCAAGGTTTGTACCGGTTTAAACGAATGCCGTTCGGATTAACCAACGCGCCGGCTACGTTTCAACGTGCTATCGATATCCTCTTGGCTCGATTCAAGTGGAAGACCTGCTTGGTGTATCTTGACGATATCATCGTGTTCTCCGATAACCTTGATGACCACTTAACACACGTCCGGGACGTCATGAGAGTCCTCAGGGACGCGGGCATTACGCTGAAACTCAAGAAGTGCGAGTTCTTCACAGATTCTGTCAAATACCTAGGGCATATCATTCGACCTGGACAGCTCTCAGTTGACGCAGTTCGCGTGAAGTCGCTGAAGGAAGCGAAACACCCTACGACACAAACGGAACTCCGCAGTTTTCTGGGTCTTTGTAATGTATATCGGCGTTTTGTCCCGAACTTCGCAGATATTGCGACCCCCCTTAACCACCTTTTGAGAAAAGGTCAACCAGTTCAACTGGAACCCCTAGGCGACGCGGAAGCGTCTGCTTTTTCGGCATTAATTGACGCAGTAACGTCACCGCCAATCTTGGCTTTGCCTAAGCTAGGACTTCCATTCGAAGTAGACACTGACGCCAGTGCACACCAGGTTGGTTGCGCCCTGTTTCAGGTCACGGAAGACGGCGTGAGACATCCAATTGGATACTGGTCGCGATCCTTGAACGTACACGAACGTAACTACTCAGTTTCGGAGAAAGAGTGCTTAGCCGTTGTATGGGCTCTAACTACACTGAGACCATATCTTATGGGCAACCATTTTACGGTACATACGGACCACTCATCTCTCCGATGGCTCATGGAAATCTCGGAACCATCAGGACGCTTGATGCGTTGGCGCTTGAGGTTATCGGAGTTCGATTTCACAGTTACGTACAAAAAAGGAACGTTGAATCTGCAGGCAGATGCACTCTCCCGCTTGGGGACAGATGCAGAAGCGGCACCAGTTGACGATCTGGACATACCATGCTTTATGGTGGAAGAACAAGCAGGTTGGGTCGAATCTTTGTCGGATGACATCTGTGACGACATCCTGCTCACTTCTGAGAAGTTGGATCCCTTGACCGGATCTTTTGTACCCATCACTCCCGAGGAGATGATCCGAGAACAGCAAACGGATGAGTTTTGTACGCGAATTCGCGCTCGTCTCAATGGAGGAGATCGTATACCTTTTCAGGTTAACGATCAGGGGTACCTGGTTAGGTTGGTCGAAGCGTATACCCAAATTGTGGTCCCATACTCGCTGCAAAACCGTGTGTTGGTAATGACACACTATGTGAAGGTAGGAGCCCACCCAGGAGGTCGAAAACTATACTTGACCCTGCGTAGGGATTTTTACTGGCCGTCAATGGCATTGGACTGCTACGCAGTACGACGCTCTTGCACCGAGTGCGCTAAGAATAACGTGAAACTTCGTAAGTACTCGAAGAAGTTAACGCTGTTCCCAGCACGGTCTCCTTTGGAGTTTATCGCTATCGATATCTTAGGTGAATTGATCAGAACCGCAAGAGGTAATCGATACCTTCTGGTTATCACCGATCGGTTCTCTAAGTTGGTACGGACAGTCCCGCTGAAACGGATTACGGCCACCGTGGTTGCACAAGCTTTTGTCACCCACTGGGTCTTTGTGTACGGTCCACCGGTTCATCTATTATCAGATAACGATTCACAGTTCACGTCGAAGTTTTTCCAGGACGTCTGTCGGATCTTGAGTGTCAAGAATCTATTTACGACCACCTACCACCCCCAAACAAATGGTCAGGTAGAACGATTTAACCGTACCATGCTGAATGCATTAAGATCTTATGTGGCAGATCATCCTAAGGATTGGGATTTGTATACGGACGCTATTACGTATGCGTACAACACCCAAGTCCACCGGGTAACGAAGCTAGCACCTTTTGAGTTGGTATTGTCAAGAGTACCGCCACCGGTTGCAATCGAGGCTCAAGAAACGCTTTCTACGTACCCGTCTGTTGGGTTATACAGGAACGCTTGGAAGGATTGGTTAACCAAAATGGTACCGGTCGCTCGCACAGCGATGGATAAGGCGCAGGCCGCTTATAAGCGCAACTTCGATGCGAAGGTTAAGACCCCATTACCAAAGGTCAAACCAGACGATATGGTATTTCTCCGCAAAGAATACTATAATCCGGAGAAGGAACGCCGCCACAAGCTCTCGCCTATCGCGGAAGGACCCTACAAGGTTATTTCCGTCACGGACGATACCGTAGTATTGGATATCAATAATCTCCACGAACGGATATCGTTAGACCGTGTCGCGCTGGCACCACCACCCTACGTTCACGTTAACACCCAACTGGGTGAAGCTACAGGGGACGAACAGGTCGTATCTTCGCGCCCTGCGACTCTCCGCCCTGATCGCGGCTTATCGGATCTACCGAAGTCAGAATCACCCACGCGGGTAGCACAACCCGTTGCGGGAGACGAAGAGGAAAACTCAACTAGAGTTGACCCCCCACCGGACGTCGTGGCTCCCGTGCCACCGCCTAAGGAGGGGGAGGAAAGTACGGAACCCGTTACACCGGCGTCGCACGGTCACACTGTGTCGCAAGGTACCGCCACCAATCTCGCGGTCTCTACCGATAGCGTTGTGGTGCGCCGAGGCGCTGTACCTCGTGGTGATACTCCGTCGAGTTCGTTGAGCAATGCGCTGGAAACGACACGACCCACCCAAGGGGTACACACCGCTGTGGATAACGTAACCCCGTCGGGAACACCACAACTGAGTGAGGTCACCACCCGCAGAGCGGAGAAGACAGTATCTGTAGACCCGGGCTTCCCGGAGAACGCAGAGCCGCAAGCGGTAGATCAGCTCAATGTTACCGACCGGTGTTAACCACGCCGTGGTTTGAGGAAACGAGAAGTCGTACTTACCCGCGTATTATTTGGGAAAACAACCTTGGAAAGGTGAAGTACGAAGTACGAGTTTGGAAACCGTCGATGGTGCACCCACGCCGCGTGGCAGAAGACTCATGACACACCCAAGTGGAGAGTAACACGTTGTGTGACGTGGTGACGTACGGAGAGCACCGCCGACGCGGGGAACTGCTGACAGTAAGTCGCGTGCGCGAGTACCACACGTGCACGGTGCGCGATGTACGGTCGCCAACCGTAGGCGAACGGACACCTGTTAGGGTAACGCGTGGCTCACACGTGCCACCGCCTGGCCAACCAGAAGGCCGCGATATGCACCGTGATTGGTCAATCCGCCTCCATGGCGCACGAGCGAAACCCTGCCCGTTCTCCGTCGCACGGACGATCCTTCTGGATAGCAAGAGGGAGCTCAGAATCCCGAAGCTACCGTTGGACGGTCGGAAGCTCAACCAAAACGAGCCGAAGCTCGTCAGACTCAAGAAGGAGAGTATTTCAAGAAGAACCTTTCAGGTTGAAGATTGGACGCTCCTGGCGTAAGTTGTAGTTGTCGTGCAGCGAGGAACTCCTAGTGAGTCGTGACTGGTTAAGTCCAAGAGGAACCCCTCTAGAGGTTAGCCGGCCACCACCTCGCCACCCTCGAAGGTACGGAACCACAATGGGTGAAGGAGAGCAGTCAAACACCGAGGTGTACCCGCAGGAATACGTGATCGAACGTATCGTACGTCATGTTGTAGACCCCGATGGGACGGTACTGTACCAAGTGCGATGGTATGGCTACTCCGCCGAGGAGGACACCATGGAGCCGGTCGAGCACCTACCTAGGTCGAAGATCGTTTCATACCACCGTCGCACTCGGTCAGCCTTGCCGTCCAACCTGGACCAAGCCCAGGTGGGATAAGAACCGTTCCCGGTGAGGAGCTTTCAACTATACCGCGATGCGGAAGACTCAGAATGGAGAGTTGACCCCTTCTGTGTGGGGATGAATGAAGGAAGAAGACCAATGAAGCGGTGAAGACTTAACTAGAGGAAGTGAGAAGAAAGAAAGAAGAGCATACCGAAATGCCGGTTGTACCGATTTAAAACGGTTAGAGTAGAAGAAGCACCAAAGAAGTGAAGTACACTTGAACACAGTGTGAGTGAAGAAGTAATCGAAGATCGATCAAGTTCGTGGAGAACAGGCAAAAGGGTGAAGGGAAAGTTACCACTAGATGGTTTTACTGTTTCTATCTTATACTAAGGACCAAGTCCTCCAGCCCTGCTGGTCATCTTACATCCCCGATGAGGGACCGGCACCGCCGCTACCGGAGGGACCCTGCGAAGGGTGCGGAACGGCGTAAGCCAGTATCCCTGCCATAGTGGTGAGATGATCGGGCACGATAATTCCAGCGTTCTGGAGACTGGCGCGCAACATCGCGATGTTCGCCGGAGAATCTCCCGGAGCGACCGGAGCTGTCGTGGCCGGAAGGACCGAAGGAACGGTAGCCGCTACAGGGGCCGGACCCACCACCGGAACACTCGCTTGAGTCGGAACATTCCAACCCACAGGAGCCTGGGGTACCCCGCCGCTGGCGTGCAACACCTGATTCGCCGCCGGTAGGTCGTTCACCAACTCCTGGTCCATCTCGACGAGTGCTCCCGCCGCCTCTCCACCGGTATCCATGTTCGGATCATCCAGATCTACTGGGGCGACCCAGTTGTCACTGAACATGAACCCAACGGGGTGACTGTCTGGAATCGACCGTGGCTGGTTCGCTGCCCACTCGGCATATGCGCTAGTTGTCATCGTACCCTCCCATGGGTCGTAATACACGAAATCTCCTGCGGTGGGATGTCTCCTACCGGGTGAGCGGTCGTAGTGACGACGAGGACCTTTCCCACGCTGCGAACGGGGCACCGTTTCCCAATCGACTCCATCGATAACATCCAAGATGTAATGGATCTCATCCACGTTCTCTTCGGACCCCAAGGGAGTGTGCAAATCCAGCGAGCGGATAATGTTGCGAAGCATCGGCGGAATATACCAAACACGGTAGTTGTCGTAAGCCTCCCAGAGAAGAAACGCTGCTACGCGTGCCGCCCACTCGCCGGCTACCAGACCCCACCATCCTGAACGCGGATCGCTGATCAATCGGGAGCCGATGTAACTCAAGCACGGAGGCAGTTCTGCAAAACACCCTTTGGGTACCTCCACATCACGCCACCAATCTGGTAGAGGAGGGAACCGTCCAACAAAGGCCTGCGGTCTGTACCTCTCGGTCTCGATATTCGGGTACGGAATCAGATACCCATGACGGGAACGAGCTTTCCGCTCAAACCGAATGCGGTTGACGAACCCACCCTGGGAAGCGTTCTTGCAAAGATAACGGAACTCCGCTCGGAGTATGGGCCGATTCCAGCACAACATCAACCTCGATGTGGTCGGGCCATCGCCAGCGTACCGCGCATGGTCGAACGTCGCCAAGTTGTCTCCATATCGGACTTCACCGAAAGTACGGTAGAACGGAGTATCGAACCCATATGACGGTGGAACCAGGTGCTCGAGGTGCACTCGACTGAGTCTCTTGTACGCCAACTTCGCGTGTTCCGCGCGCGCGGTGTTCAGGTTCTCACCCTCGCGGGTATCGTACCGGAGGAGCATCGGGTCGATCGCTATACGAACTTTCCATTCTGGGGATTGCACTACCGCTAACGGCAGACCGCCCGGTAGGAAGCCGTTTTCGGCATACGACTCCAGGAGAGTGTCATCGTTAACAGCTACCGGATGAAACCACGGTGCACGGCTGAACGCAAACCCATCACGGAGTGGATCGCGTACTGCGAGAGATTCCTTCGATATCCAACCAGCTTGGTTCGCCATCAGCGGCATCGCTTGCGCTGAATTCCATAACGGAACGTTCACCGGGACCATCGGTTGAGACTGAGGCAGTGGAGCCGTCGCAGAACCCGGCTGAGGGTAGTTCGACGCGCTCGCCTGACCCGTCGGGTGATGAGGAAACTGATTCGGGTTCATCGGAATGACAGATGATGTACTGTGATCGAGTTCGGATACTTGAATACTCTGTTCGCTTGAGTGTGTATCGCGCTTGCGAGGTATAGAAACCGAGGAGTTGGTACCGCTCATGATTGTGACGTATTTACGTACTTGCGTTTCGCACAAAACTTCAGCCTCGAAGTCGTTCTCGGCTCTAAGGAGGGGGAGATGTAGAGCAACGCATTTTGCGTGGTTATCAGGATGATGCGCCTCATATACTCAGGGGAGTGATACGAGGATGCACTCGAAGAGTTATGAGTTGGACCCAATTTTGGCGGTTACTTTTGGAATGGCTTTCCCACAGTTACCTGTAATCAGGGTTGCCATTGCTGGCCAATACCGCTAGGTGGACGCGTGTACTACACCACCGTGTGTGTGCATATTACGGGACAATAGGTAGTGCACCTGAGGTGCCTGACACTGGGCTAGCCACGTGTACGGACCCCTGCGGGTGTGCACCACGTGTACATAGTTAGTTTAGACCTACTTAGGTGAGCTCGACCTCGTCGTCGCGAGCACCTTTGTAAAGTCAACCCGAGCACTTCTAAGTGAACTCTTTGTCGAGTAGCGCTCTCCTGAGTGGACTCTACACGAGTGAGGCTCTGGCGCCAACCGCCTACGTGGGTTATCACTCTCGCGAGTATAGCCACGTCTGGTTACGGTGGTCCTACCCTCTCGGTACCTTTGAGGAACATCTGTCGTTGATGTCGGGACCTGAGGGTCGTACCGAGGAGGTATAGGACTACATTACGAAGTGATCCGACTCTGTATAGAGTTTTGCCGTGTTTACGGAAACCCGTGCATTACCGTTGGAGGATCTCGCCCCGCTCCGGGCACAGTGCCGAGGAGGCCCTACCCGTCGCGTGTGGGTGTTGTTTGGTTGTTGTTTTCTGTTGCTTTCCCTCTCGGGACTACACCTGTCGTTGGTCGTGTTTCATCGTTGCCGATACCACCCCATCTCTGGAGTTTCTCATCGTTTCCTCACCACGTGGCCTATCACCTCTGTAGGTATAGCCAGTTGCCACTTCGGCCTTACAACCGAGTTACGGTGGTACAGAGGGCTCTGTCACTGGTCTGCCATCTCTCACGAGAGCGGACCTTCGGACAGTCTGGTGGGTTTCACTCTTCCGAGTTTGCCCCACACGCAGCCGCGGAGAATGAAGAGCCCAGCAATGAATATGACTTGCTTGACTGGGAGCAGGTCGAAGAAGACAGTGAAGGACTGCCGGATACGAATGTCATGCGGGAGCTTTTCGGATAAAAGGGGGATGTAGAAAGATAAGCGTCTGTATACGTGTGATTATAGTTTAAATGCGATGACTGCAGACGACGGCCACAAAGGTGAAGATAAAGGTTGATGCGTAGCAGCTTGGCACACTTTGTTCCTTCCAATGTTTCAACTACACAACCTTTAGCGGTCCAGCTTCCCAATCGAAAAGACAACAGAAGTAACACACAGATCCTCATGCGCTGGCCTTGATAGCGAAACTTGCCATTGTCTGCCTGTTGGCTGCAAAACCATTCCTACGGGTAGTAAGATACCCACCAATAGACATGAGAATACCACATTACCGCCCTTTCCTTCACATAGTTCTTATCATCTTCGCTATTGTGATGTAGCCTTGACCAAGAACTGATTTGGGTGTGCCAGCTGCATATATTGCCTCGAGATACTTTTCGGAAACGGATTTGAGCGGTTCTTTCAGCATAAACTCGGCAAAGGCCATGTTTAAGCGCGACTCACACACCCTTTGAAGAGTAAAAATCAATGAATCCAGTTGGTGTAGCTGACCCATTCCCCTGCATCGTTTATTCAGCCCATTTCTCAACCACGTGACAGAGCATATGCAATGACATTTTCATAACTGATGCATCTACTCGCACACTCAAACGTTCCCCAATTGCACCAGCCAAAAGAGAGTTCATTCCATTACGAAGAACACCAAATTCATCCTTGAATCTATCAAAGATATATCTCTGGTTGGTATTAAGCAAATTGCCGACGTGAATCACGACAAAAACGTAAGTCATATATGACTCATCGTCCAAAACGCTATTCTCCGTGAACTTTCCCTACTTAAAGCAACTGCAAAGTCCCCAGCTTGATTGATCTCGAATACACAGCCAAAATGATGCCCGTAGTAGCTACTTATGTCCCTAAAACTCCACGCAAACCCGATGCCACATCCTTAAGGTAAAGAGAAGGTGGTTCCATTCCATTGGACTCCAGAAAAAGAGCAGATAGTCGAGTCCAAAAGGATCTGGCATCCATAATCAAACAAAATCATAACGCATACGCTGCCGACATCTGTTTCGTGCCCGTGTGCCTAATCTTGTGCTATTATCTGTCTCGCTCGCAAATTGTGTCTACTTGTTATTCTCTGTTAACGCCCGTGAAATCACGGGACTTTCTAGCGGAAAAAATGCGCTGGTTGTGCGCAACAGCCTTGTCCTGCTTTCGCGAGGTACACAGATCGGTTTTGCTCTGCGTTGTGGCGGAACTCTGGTTTTAGACTTGACTTCGTTAGCCTTATCGGTTTCAGTAGTGATATTGTTGGGCGTCAAATGCTCCTGTTCAAGTTTTGTGTTGCTTATTGTTACACCATACAAACAACCTCCGGGTGCATGACACAAAGGACCAAGTGATTCTTGATTGCACTTGCAGCTGTTATTGGTAACAAAGCCTGGAATGTATAACGGACTATCCGGCGGAACACGTTTGCTTGTAGTGCGTAAGAGTCGTGATCTGCTTTTCCGAATCATGAGTGTCCTTTTGAGTTTGTTTTGGTGCTCACGTCGGTTTTGTTTGTATTGAGATCGAGAGCCGGTGAGCGTAGTAACTAGACGTAATTCGCGGAGTCGGCAGTACCGACCAGAGCTGTTTGTGAGAACATCTGAGATTGGGGTGACATTGGCCTGGACTGGCCCATAGTTTTGACGCAAGACAAAGGCTGGAGTTTTGCTTCTGTACCGGAGCCTCCGGTACAGAGGGATTTCGACGGAGGCCTATACTTTGGATTACAGGCTCATCCTGCCAGGCTGGCAGCCGCAGTCTGCAATTGTGGCAGTGGCACTGCCACGCAGACACATGCAGACGTGGAAATTCGAAAGGCTCGTCAGATGTGCTGCAGCAGCACACCTGACGAGCCTTTCGAACTTTGCATATACTTTCGCATTGCATTGAAGTTGAAAACCTTTTCGGATTTCCAATTGTCTTTAAAAACGCTGAAAGTGGGTGACAGGAGGCCACCACTGGCAAAAACTTTGCACTGCACCGGGTGACGGGAGGGTGACGAAGAAAATTTTTAGAAATCGTGCAACACTGACCAAGGGTACGATTGTGCGGGTCTCTTATTGCCTGTTCGCCAGACTCTGGCGGGCGAAGAGCTGACTGTACCGACGGTGCGGTTAACCTACGCTGCTGCCCGAACGCAAATCGTGCTCTGCCGCCAAAGGGTGGCTTTCTTAGAGCCTGAGGTTCTCGCTAGAAGCGTCAGCGATTAACCAAAGAGTAAAGGCTTTTGTTTCTGATCAACCGATCTGCTATCTAATTTCTCGTACAAGATGATATTGAAAGCCAAATAACCTCATCAGCATATTGGTGTCCATGAGAGAATGGGGTAGAGCGTCCCGTGTTGTTTTCTTGAAGAGTAATACATATTTAAATGGTTAACAACATTAGTTTGACGTAATGTGATCTAAGCATCTCTTTGCTAGTTATTCTGTGCAGCGAATCTAAAGACGCAATTAAGGTAAGTAGTCATGCAATGCAGTATGCAAATGTGTTTGCATTCAAAGGGCAAAGGCACTATCACAAGTCAATACTTGTCGGGTGAGTTGTCGGCGGGGCTTGATTCAACGGAATAGACACCGGGAGCAGAGTTTGATCCTGGCAGACAAAAAGATTGCAGTTCCCGCAACAAATTTCCTGCTGTATGCTCCAAAGGAAAGGATTGCTGAGAGACAGCGGCAACAGCTCACACTTATCTGAACAGCACTCCTCATCTGCGCTCATCAGTGACACTGCTCGGGAAACCCAAATCCATCCCGGAGGACATGTTGGACCACCAGAGTTCATATTCAGCGAAGAAAGTACAGAGCCAATGGTACTCACCAATGAACTGCTCATGAATAGACTGGGGTCACTCTGAAGCACTGCGTCCACTGACTTTCTTTCTACCAAATCTACTGCAGGCAACAACTCGGTATTTGTGTAAAGAACTGTTTCGCTGTCTCCATATGATATCAAAGAAGAAAACTTTGTGACAAGGGGGTAAAGATAAAGTTTGGCGTTCCCGGCATTCTTTCGAACATCGTTCAAGTCCACTGACGAGGTTGAGCTCCCAGATGCTTTAAGCAGCAAGTGCGTCTGATCCTTGTAATCGTTCATGTAGTTAATAGGAATCTTCAACTTGTCACCGCTCAACTTATGGCATCGAACTCCATCAAATACAAATGCAGTGTGGTTGGCCAAAAACTGATACGCAACCGTCAGATCGCCCCCAGCTCGTCGAACGTTCTGCACAAGACTAAGGACGTATGCAGTTGCAGCAGATGCAGGATATGTCTGGACCCCCGGCTGGACAAGTGAGTCGTAAGTGCTGCATGCAGTCGCTTGCTCAGAACTGTCATCTTGGAAGAAAGAATCGTCTGAAGGGAATTGAACACGCTGCCATCCCCAAGAAAGTATGATGTCCAAGTCGTGCGTATTCGTGTTTAGCAGATCTAGACCAAGCTGTAGTTTTTGCTCTTGGATGTTCGTCAAGGGATTTAATGTCTTCTGCGAGTCGTACAACCGGAAGAGCTTCGTAGCATCAGCAACGGTTTCATCGCTGTCTAATAAGGCCCGCAGCGCAGTGACTTCTTTATCGGAATTGAACTTTGTATCCACGCAAGGTTCGTCGAGAAGAGTAGGACTACATTTGCAGTTCTGGGCGAGATACTTCAAAGCTGTGTTGTAAAATGTACTGACCGCTTCGGAGGGAACACCGAACCGAACGAGGTTTGCGTTTGCCGTATAAGAACCGCTCAGGAATATGGAAAGCTGAAGTTGAGCGTTACAGCCTGGGGACCCCTGTGTCAACTGAAAGAGCCAGATAGTAGATATGACAAGAACAGACCACGTTTGCTTCATGCTACTAGGGGCAAGTTAAAGCTTGGAGCTGTAAAACCTTGGTATAAAAAACTTGGATCTTTCGCTTCGGTACACAAGGAGAAATAGACGCTGTAACGGGTCAGTCCGTGCCAAGACTAACCAAGAACCTCTTTGTTGTTTAAATAGTGGTGCAAGTCCTCTACTAGATTTACGCTTTTCGAAGAAACGCTTGAGTTACCTGTTAAAGTCTCTCATGTACAAGACCTAAAAATTTGACGCAAATCGGGTAGTGTGACCATGCTTGAGGAAGCTTTCATCTATTGGCCGATTCATATCGTCTGAACCCCGATATCATTGTTACTTCCTCTGAAATAACTCGTAAACAACCCAGTGAAAGAATAAGATTCACCACGTAAATCTGTACTTCTGACCGCGTCATGTTGAGGATGACAATGGAGGCCCCACATTTCTTTTTCCTTCCTTAGAGAATCTACTGTGTTTGCTGGAAGTTTTACAGAGCTAGAGTTACCGATGGTACACGAAAAGCTTTGAACGCCGTGGTTTCAAGAGCATGTAGCAGATACACGCTACACATCGCTGTCACTAAGAGAGCCAGACATGGGGATCGAAGCCGATGCACTTTTTCATTCCAGCAATTGCTGCGCTGCTAGGTATTAGAAGGCTAATATCTGAGGCCTACCCTGGTACAGCTGAATTTTGCAGGTGAGATAAACCCTCATACCCATGGATGAAGTTGGGCATCCTACAGCTCTCTGAATTCTCTTATTTCACTTTGGTGACTGAATGAATTGCTTCATTCAACTTCTGGGCAAGATCATCAATAAATTGTACCACAAGGCCATGATGACCACTTCCTTTGATACAACATGAACTGTTACCATCAGCAAGATACGCAAGGCATAATCGCTTGAGGATGTGAGCCCGCCATCATTAAAAGTTCAAACTCAAACCCATTGACACGGCAACAAAGTACTACAAATATCATATCTGAATCACCAGTTTGATTCTCAAAAGAGCTCCTCGATTGCTTTAGTGTTGTATTGTCAACTTTAACTTGTTCGAACAGTCTCGATAAAGTTAAGAGGATCAACGCTGTCCTCTGATGATCGTGTGGATAATTACTCGCCGCAGACAGTTCATTACCGAAGGATCAATGATTGATTACTCAAGTATACGACGGGATTTCATACGTATGAGAAAAGATTCCTTGGGTGCTTTTATCGTTTATCCTTCATTCGTACCCCTGGGGTAGCCCTCATACCCTGTACCCCAGGGGTGCTCTTGGTAGGCCCGTTAAGTTTGAGATTCAAATGCAGCCTCAAACTTTGAGGCCGCATTGCGACGTGTTCCGCGGAGGGTTTCAGTATTTCATCGCGGAATTTTATTGGTTAAAGGATACTTGTTCCATAACTCTGGCCAATAGAGTCTCTGGATGTCGAAGCCTCTCCACCGTACACTACTCTCGACGCATTGCAGTGCCAGGTACGACTTCCAATGGATCTGCCCCATCTACAACGATCCGCTCAACTACGATTACTCCCTTCGCACGCCGATCGCATTACGAAGGGTAGCCTCTACCGTCGGCACCGTCGGCACCGTCGTACAGCGTTCCCACCCAACCTTTAAGTTCGCGTTCGTTGCAAAAACTTTCTGTCGTGGACTACCCCTGTAGCATACCCTGAACATTTTGATAGATCGAGACTGGTTCAATACGGCTCGAACAGCCAATCCATCATGTCTCTACTTTCCCGTGCTGGAATAGCTGGAGCTGCTTTGCGTCGTGCTATGTCTTCATCTGCGGCCCCAGTCCGTGTCGGAATAATCGGTGCGGGTCGTATCGGTCAAGTACACGCCAAGGCGATTACCGCTATGCACGGTGCAGAGGTTGCTGCCATTGCTGATCCATTTGAAAAGTTCGGGTGGCCGCGGCTGAGACCTTTAATACCAAGTACATTCCGAATTGGGAAGATTTGCTTTCTGACGAAACCATTGATGGTATCGTCATTGGATCTCCTACTCCTTTCCATGCGGAGCAAATTGTTAAGAGCGCAGAAGCCGGAAAGGCAATTATGTGTGAGAAGCCGATCTCTAATGATCTTGCCACCATCGATAAATGTTTGGACGTCGTTGAAAAGACAAACGCACGATTGCTGATCGGCTTTCAACGTCGCTTTGATGCTAACTTCATGGAAGTGAGCAAACAAGTAACTGATGGAGTCATTGGTGAGGTGCGAATGTTCCAGATCAACTCTCGTGACCCTGCGCCACCACCCGCTGAATACCTTGCCAACTCCGGGGGTATCTTCCTAGATATGATGAGCCACGATTTCGACCAGGCTAGATTCTGCACTGGAGCGGAAATCGAAGAAGTATTCGTCGCAGGAAAGGCATTTGAGGAGGCTGCGCAGCAGGCGGACGACTTAGATACCGTCATTGTGATGCTCAAGATGTCCAATGGTGCCATTGGTACCATTGGTAACTCTCGTCGGTGTGCTTATGGATACGATCAACGTATTGAAGTGTTCGGCAGTGACGGAATGCTGTCCAGCAATAACAGAACCCCTCATACCGTCAATATCAGCAACGAAAGTTCCGTCTCTTCTCCGCTTCCTTATTCCTTCTTCATGGATAGATACGCGCTTGCTTACTCAGGGGTGATGGAAGCATTCGTGAAGATGATTCGTGAAGGAACGCCGCCTCCGGTCACTGGTGCAGATGGTCGAGCACCTATAGTAGCTGCGATGGCCGCCAACAAGTCTATCAAAGAAGGCCGTCCAGTGCGCCTTGCAGAAGTAGACATCACGGATGCATCAGCGCAATCAGCGCAGGCCTAGATTCGCGTGGTCCGTTTTGTTTAACTCCCTGCGTGTTCCGTAGATCGGCGTTTCCGTAAAAGTCCAGATGCATTTGCTGACAGCTCTTATAGACTTGTTTGCTCATCACGATGATCATGTTCACAGCATTATCCATCCCTTCTCTACATCTGATCACATTTGCTGACAAATCTTGACAACGGCCATGAATCTCCACAATCGCACCTGTGTTCAAACTTGACGTGAACAATTCTGTACAATCTACCCTTGTATGTAAGTTGTGTGCAACAACTATGATAGAGCCACTCCGAAAACAGATTTCCGCGTACAGGTATTGCAATTCAAATGTGCATCGCTCACTCTGAATTTGCTTCATTGATCACAACTTAATACATATGTTGGTTCACACAATTCGTTCTACTGCACATACGCTGAAGCATAAGTCATCTGACGATAAGCATTCTTGCGGATGAATTGTACCTTCAAAGAAATATGACTAGAAGCCTGGAACGAGAGTCTCTCGTCGGTCCACCGCATCTTTTGTGCTCTGTACTGGCCAAATCAAAGAGACACATCTTGGCACACCCCCTTTCTACAGAAGCTAAATACCCGCCGCTCTCTACAATCAACAGTATTCATTGTTATTATCACTGGAAACATCGTTCAACGACAAGCGTTGTGCAAGATAGTAGTCATTCTCTCAACACAACTCGTCTCCTTCAGTATACGCGAGAGGCCGCTTAAATGCTGTTCTGGTACCTTCAACCATGCTTGCTCAGACTTTCTCACTTCTCCGATTGATCTTGTACATTTCTGACGAGATCCTTCCGACAAATGTCGATCTTATTCGTATTGGGTGTACCATCCGAAATTGTAAGATGTTCATCACGACAACCGTAATGATTGACACTTTCGTGTAATTGTTCTCTTCAACAATTGACCCAAACATTGTTTCTTGTTCTTACGGAAGACGATGAAGTTGCTCACTACCTAAGAGACTTGC
>VCMS01000620.1:0-15226 GCA_022539475.1 Gracilaria domingensis | reverse complement strand
AATGCTCACGCAGCGGCGCATCTTCCCGCCCGCAGACCATGGGCCTCTTCCGCGTGTTTTCAGTCGCCTCCGCGTAAACGATACCTTCAGGTGTACGCGGCTGCGTTTCGGAGCGCTCTGGCCCGTCTCACGACGCGTCGATGTGCAATTCAACGAGTCCTGCTCCAAATGACATCCTCACCGCGGTGGTACCTTGACCAAATTGCTCCCAAGGCGTCGCCCTCACCATGAGCAGGCCGTACCGCCGAAGTTGTGGCAGTCCCCGCGGACAGCTTCCAGGCGACAAGCGTCTTACCGGAGGTTGACTGCCTATGCGGTCAGCGAGCAAACCCTCGTGAAGGCCATGCGCCGTTAGCATCGACCCCCTGTGGATGAGTTTCAACCCGTCATGGCCCAGCGTCCAGGCGCCTCGCACCAGACGGTGAGGCTTCGGGTGGTTCTCGTATGCGGTGGCTGGGGGAGTATCAACCGCCCAGGTGAGCTCCTGGTGCAGAGTCCTTCGCACCCTTTCAATTACACCCCGCTTGAGGTCCTCATAACCGTTCCTCTCCCTCCTGCAGGACTGGAGAATGGGAGCACCAAGTGGTTTCCAAACTGGTTTCTGCTCCGCGCTCCGCTTCCGTGCCGTCGCTCCAGTGCCCTCTTACCGCGCCTGCTGGCCTGGCCTTCGATTAATTTGGGCACCCTCCTGGTCTACCTTTGGTGCCAGGGCCGATCCACCGGGTGATCCCCTCCGGACCTCTGGCGGTATCCCCTCACTAGCTCTGCCGCATTTCCTTCCAATCCACCCACTGGTCCGTTGCGAACACCATGCCTGTAGTTAGCCCGCCGGCACCTCAGTGAGGCGCTTCTGCTCTACTCTACTACCAAGTGGTGGCTTGCGCCAAGCGACGCAGCCAGCGAAACGGACGGCGGAAGCTCCACCGGTCCTATGTGTCGTTTTCTCTGGTGGTGGGAGTTCCGCGTCGTCTTGCGGATACCTCTCGTGGGCGTGGGCACCCGTCGCAGACCGTCAGGTTTCCGACTGGCCGGTTCTGCCAAGGCCTCCTAAGTAAAATCTTGTGGGTTAGCGCTTGTGGGTCCGTCTTGACTAAATAAAGTGTCCTTGCGTTGTTGCGTTTGATCTGGTCTTTCCTGTTAGGTTAGTTAGCATTTCAGTGCCAGGTTGGGCGTTCAACAGCTAGAAACCCCTCCTCCCTCCTTAGCGACGCGGACCCACTCGGAAGTAACCAGTTGGTGGGGCGTTCGCCTATGTTTGCGCCCCCAGTATCGATGATGAATTTTCTAGGATATGACCAGGGTGGTTCCATAGAGTCCGTTACTCTGGGCGACCATCCGTACCATCCTACCCTCGTACCTGATGACCCTTTGTATGTGTTCGATGACCTACGAATGCTGTCAATACACACTCCTGGTGATCTACTTGAGGATTGTGACTCTGCTGTTGGTCGCGAGGTGCTTTGGCTCCCATAACTCGATCTCCGTCCTCTTGGGATCGTAGGGTCAGCCGTTCACGGCCCTGATGGTGGAACGTTAACCGCTCGGGTTGACTCGTCAGAGGAGGGGCTATAGGAGACGTTTCTCCCCTTTGACCTTCCTCTGAGTTTGGATCACTTATTGGTTGTGTATGCGGTGCCGTCGTTTGTGCGGGCCTTGGCCAATCCATCGATGGAGACCGGTGTTTCCAAGCATCCATTTGACCGTAGCGTATGCTCCATCGGAGCGAAGCACCTTATATGGCCCGTCGACTTGCGTAGTAGTTTAAGTTGATATCCTCCAAATGCGGCGATGTCTTCCTCTATTTCCGCTGGCCGGTCGTTTACTTTGGTGGGTACGTCGCATGTAGACCAGTTTCTTCTGCTTACACTTGGTTACTATGCTCACCTTCGGTCATAATCTGCTTTATAACGATCGTGGACTGCTGCATTTTGACTTGCGGCAGCCAGAGCAGCGCGTAGCTTCCGGAGTATGTTTCGCTTGACCTCGCAGTGTGAGTGTCCCTGCCGCTTCCGAAAGCCCGGTTCGGGTCCGGGCTGGACGATAAAGCCCGTTGGTCTCGTGGGAAAGTAACCAGTTTCAAACAGGGTGGTCTGGGTGACCCTGTGGACCTGGAGTTTTACGCATATGTCAATGGTTGACATATTCCGACCATTTGGTTTGGTCTCTCGGAGGCGTAGTGCCTAGCGTGGCCACTAGGGTCTTATTAACCGTTTTACTTGGCCGTGTGTTTGGGATGATAGCCCGTGGTGAGTAGTGTTGACCCCTGACCATCGTATGCAAACCCGCCTCAGAGAACTTAGAAGCTAAGTTCGAAACCATTATCGGTCCAAGGTAAAAGGAGCACGTATGGGTAGACCAGTTCTCCAAGAAGGCGGTCGCCAGATAGTCTTTGCCGTTTGGTTCGTTCAGGGTATGGCCCTGGTGGGCTTCGTAAACCTATCGGTTATGACTATTACAAGCGAAAACCCTCCGAGGTCTTTGGCAGGGGCCCAGTAGTCGGATCGCGACGAATTCCAGGGCCCCCCGTCGCCGGGGAATAGTTCAGGGACTTCCCTGTCTTCCCACCACCACTCGGATCTTAATGCACGGTTCACTCAGCCAGCATAGGTATATACGGATTAGGCCATGTTTCGACCAGTTTAGAATGCCTCCGAAGTATAAGTACAACGCGATGGCTCCAGGGTGTCCAAAGCCGTGGTTGTGTGAGCAAATAAACCCCTCTTTTGTCTGAATGACTCAGGTACAACTTCTGCGAGAGCAACCCCCGTCTAAAGGTGAGCGTGCTGATGTAGGGTAGTCCATTCCCGTGGTCTGACGTCGAACTGAGAATCCTTCTTTCTTACTGACGTGAGCGAGCTTTTTCACGACCTTGGTCCCGATTGTTCGCTAGGAATTCCTCACGGATTGGAGCGTGTTCTCCTTCTTCCACAGTAATGGGAGAGAGTCCTCCACCACCAACTTGGTACGTACTGTCATTCATGCAGGTCCCTTCCAGAACTTCGTGACCTCCGTGGTTCCGATTTCAGTGTAAAACATGGAATCGTCGTGCTTCCACGGGGTCAGTGTCCAAATCCTTCGGTACTCAACCGGTACATTACATCGCCACTCAGTGCTGGACCCCGGGGCGGCGCGTACTGCACATCGTAGTCAAACTCCGAGAGTCTTAGGCGCCATCGGGCAACGACCCCGATGCGTCGCGCCAACCCTAGTGATCTAGCCTCAAAGATCGATATCATTCGAAGCGTGAAGCGCACCACCATATAGGTAAGGAAGTAGCATGAGCATACTTTAAACAGCGCTAGGCATTCCTTCTCCTACAGTATAGTCTGCTCTGCTTTGTTCAGAGCTCTCCAGTTACCCAAGTTGGTGCGAGCGTGCCGTCCTCCCTGTTCCTGCATTACGCAGAATTCATTTGGGCGGGGTCCGACGCGTCTGTGGTTCGCAGCGTATACAGGGTCCCGTTTTCGCAGTGCCGTACCGCGTTGGCAGGAGAGAAGCGCTGCTTTTCAATGGTGAAGCCTCTACCTCGTCTTCTCACAGTGGCGAAGTGGTGTGGTGTTGCCCCTTCTGCAACCCCGGTTCAGGGGTGCAGTTATCTTTGTTAAAACCCTTAATGAACCGCCGGTAAGACGTTATATAGACCTATAAAGGATCGGCATGTCCAACGTCGGGAGCTGTCGCTTCCTGTACCGCTCGGAGTATTCCCGTTTGGCCACTTCGAGTTCCCCGGCTTTTCGTATGCCCATATTACTCTACCTCTTGCTGAAGAACAACATTTTCGTAGTTTGAGGTCACGCCGTGCCTCCTGTAGCCAACGAGAATAACGCACTTGGACGAGTGAGAGTGTTCCTCAATGGATCGCGAGTACGATGACTACACTCAGTCGTATATATACCCAATGTGCGGTGTCCACTTCACCTTAGACAGTATGAAATGTCTAATGCTCTTTGAAAGTACTGTGGGGCGTTTCGCAAACCGAACGGCATACGTTGAAGAAGCGATACAGGCCTGCGTGGGCAATGTAAACGCCAGTCTCATCGACGATCACCCTCTGTAATTTCGATCTGCCAAGAGCGCGCAGTTCGCGTTGCAGTGTGGTGATAGGTCGCATCTCCTAGGGAGTCTTATGCATTCGATCCATCTCGGGATGGATAGAGCCCCCTCACCGTGTACGGCGTAGTTTCTGTAGTCAATACAAAAACATCAACGGGTCTCTCTTCGTTTTTGGACTAGCACTACGGCTAGAGACCAGTCCCGAGTTGCGGCGGCTCTAGTAAACCCCTCGGCGGAAGCATCCGCTCCACCTCCTCGCAGGCTCTACCTTTCACGGCCTATGTCCCGCCGCCGGGTATGCGCTGTTGGGGGATGGGAACGGGAGTCCGTGTGAGCGTCAACTATGCTGGGTGGCCTTTAATCGCTCCCAGAGGACCAGGATCACATGTTACTGAATGTCTCAAAGAGTTCCGAGGATCCGGGTCTGAGCTCTTCCCCTTCAAGTCCATATTCACTTCCGTTTTTAATTCGTCACTGGTCGGAAGCTCCAGTTTCGGGTCTTCCTCGCTCAAGCTAGTCGCGCCACCAGTAGGGTCTGTTTGCGGCCGAATTGGCAGCTGCCTCCCCCCTCTTTAGCGTCCACGGCCCTCGGTGAGACACATGTGGTTTCATCGTAAAGATCGTACGATGGAGCCGTAGCGGCCAGACAATTACCCCCGTTGTGGCTTTCCGCAACGTTAACCGCGCGGTTCGTGAAGTTACTGGGTAACCTGAAAACGCGTTTGGTCGTATGTTGTTCGGGACTCTACCATGCCATTAAGCGTCATATGTCGTTTCAGCCAGCCGTGAGTGGTTCTGGAAAGATAATAAGACCAGGTTTGTTGGCATTCACTTCGAACTACCCAGAGTGGTTCATAGTCGGTATCGTTACCCGTTTTGCCCAGTCGCACCTTGTTGAGAGTGTATTTCCGGAACGGGTTGGTGGCAAATGCTTTTCTCCTGGGAGAGGCACCCTTTTTGGTTACCAAACGATGGCTGCAATACGGGCCCATGTGGAACAGCACCGTCTTAGAGTGTGGAAAATCGCCCCGACGTGCTGTCTATAAGGTCGTCCGAGGATACAGTCTGTTGCCAGGTTGGTTTAACGGCTATGAAGCGGCTCGGAACCCTTCATGGCTTCAGATCATAGCCATTATGGTAAGCGCGCCCATGACGGTTAATGGTTGTTATTGCGTCAACAAGCGGCGTTAGTTAATGTACATGGCTAAAGCTTAGTAACGTTGGCTTTTAGTTAGTAGTTTGCATCTCTCCAAATAGGTCCTGCCATGCTCCCCGTGTCCAGACAGTGGACGCATGGTACCCAGGTGTTAGAAGTAAACCCGAGGGTGACGTTTACCTATATAGTTGACTATGCTTTTTAGGAAGCATATCTGGGTTCGGTGGCCATCCTATGAGGCTCTCCTCCCCTTGTAGAAGCCAATGGTATGGTCCATACGTTCGCGACCGAGCTTGTTCTGGAAGGTCCGTCCAGCAGTCGGGAACAGGTTGGGGGAGGTCTCGTATCCAACTGTTCTGCGTTTTCGCCGGGTGCGGGGCAGCTCCGTTTGGGTCCTCCTTCCGGTAATGATGGTAGTGTACCTGGATGAGGTGGGGGTGGCGCGTGATTGGGGCCGCATTTGCTGTCCCGGCCTGCTCTCCCGGCGCTGTAGGCCCCAAATAATCCCTGGTGGTTCTGCTGCGAGCGAGTCAGAGAGCCGTTCTCTGTTCTGGCGGAGCCACACTCGCGGCACGCTGTTGCCAGTGGTGAGCCGATAAACAGAACCAACACCAGGAGATTAAACCGTTTGTCCGGGTCCCTTCATCGCGAGCCGAACGGCGGCGCGTGTTGGGACGACCTCCAGCGGTGCTACACTCCGTTGCTGTGGGGGTTGTCATCTATCACCATAGTTGGTTGCAATGGCACCGCTCGCGACCGACTGACCAGTACGGCGTACCTGTGATGGTGGAGCTTAGGTTTACCTCGAGGCGTGGTTCACTGGGATAGGCGAGGGCTGGACTAGGAAGTGTTACCCGTGCGATCGGGTTTCAGTGGTTGTGCACGGCACCAAGGTGACTGGGGTGACCCGGAGGCATTACTGTGTGAGATCGCCATCCGTAGCGTGTTCTGCCTCTTTTTCTACGCAAAGCATGACGGCCTGCCGTTCTTATCCCTTCCTCCCTGCGGATGGCGATTATCGCCCACATAGTGCGCATGCGGATCAGTTCTTTCCGGCGCCCTTGATCGCGACGGTGCGCTTAGTCCCCTGTGCAATGTACGACCTAGTTACGCGTGTAGTCGAACCGTGCCCGGTGTCGTGGCTACGCCGTAACTTACGAGCCTGTCGATACCGAACAAGACTTCGCCACCGTTGGTCGGCGTTCGATTCAACCTCTTGGTAGTAAAGGGACACTGCCACAGCGAGAGGCCAGTGCCCACCACAGTGGGGAGCGCGATGCGAACCAATTCTGCGACGACCGGTCAGCTGTCCCCCCTGCGAGAATGGGCCTATAGCATCGATATAGCGTAGAAGCTAACGTGGCGGGGTCACGCACGCGGCGGTGCCGCAGGGCCAACACAACGAAAACAGCACAGCTCACAGCTCCGCCAAAGTGTCCAACAAACAACGACTCAAACCAAGCCGCGGACCCCACAGTACTCATCTGATCGGAGAGTCTGTTGTACCGCGCGCGGCGGTACGCAAGCACCTCTGGTTACGCCTCCTGAATTACCTCAGCGGTCGCCTAGGTTTCCAGTAGAAAGTCAACACCTGTGGGTATGTCGTCAACTTTCTGTAGTGGCTTTCGTCCACCGCCATGGTGTTTTTGGGAGGCGGCTATGGAGCAACGTTCCGCTTGACCAGTTATGTAGGAATGAAACAAACGACATGGCTGCTGCCTCTGAGAAACCCATTGCTGTCAAAAAAGCGTGTCTTGAACCTTTGAAGGAAATCACGATGATCGGCAATAGGGTCATCCCACTAAAGAACGAGTCGTCACCCAGTTGGAAACCGAAGCTTCTATAGATGCTCGTTATCTCTGAGGCTACCTTCTTTTGTATACTCAGCCTGGTCTGTTCTCCAACCTATAGCGTATAGTTTCAACCGATTTGCGGAATAAATCGTTAAGCCGGTCGATGAGCACCTGTACGTCAGTCTCTTGCGTCGAAGTTGAGTCCGATCATATGTACCTTTCGCGTCTTACCCTGCCGTATTCTTTCCTATTCTTCTGGGCGAGAGTCCTTTCTGCATTGCGTCGTGAACTTACGGTCGTTTTCTCCTGACGAATCCGAATCGGTGCCTGAGGACGAAGAGATCCGAGTCCGACCGGCGACTCTTTCTCCTTTCCCCTTTTGTTTCTTCTTCTACCATTTGGTTACGTCGACGCTCGTCTCGCTGGCTTGCGGAATCTCCATTCAGGGTCTCCCATCACTTTGGTCCTGACGGAGCTACACCATGGGTTGGGGGAGGTATACGTACCTCGGGCCCTCCATGCCAGGAGGTCTCGTGCCCTCCCCATGCGCGATAAATCTTTGCACCAATCGTGTGTAGGAAGGTTAGGATGGAGAACACCAAGTGTTTCGTCGGCCTCATCTACAGCAGCGCGCGGGCAGCATGCTTCATGGCGGCCTGGCCACCATCTCAGTTGAAGCTTAGCTCCCGTGCGGCTGCAAAGCCAGCATAACCAATCGTCCAATGTGACTCGTACCTCGTTCGCGAGGTACTTTAGCCACCACCACGCTGGTTACCTTGTCGAGAATCTCTTGAGAGGCTCGATCAACTACGACTCGGGTGACCTCGTGTCAGGTCAGCGAGGCCCGACTGGGAACCTCCATTTGGGTCTACCACTGGGTGTTGTTCACTGGAGCGGCTACTCCGTTGCGGAAGTCTGCTCCTCCGTCCACTTGGTCACCCGGGAAGGGTCGAGGGCCCCACAGCCTTCTCGGTCTACCTTCTTCCCATGTAGGTGGGCTTCCTTCCGAAATTGGTCCTCCGGGTTTATCCAACCACCGATTAAGACACTGAATCCCGTACGGGGTGACCACTTGGTGGAGCGCTCGACGCCCTTTTCGGGTGACGCACGCCCCGTTTCTCTATTTAGGTAACTGTGTCGAGCAGATTGCTTCGCCAACGGGAACCAAACCACTCGGGTATCTCGTGACTTCCAACTCCTCCATTTCCAAAACCACTTGGTAATCCACAAATTTTAGGTCGGGAGACCAAAATAGGTGGTATAACCGATCGGTGCGAGCTGTGAGTGGAGAGCCCTGCGTGGGCTCGACCCTGCGGAGGAATGAAACGCGTGATACCTAAAAGGTCGGCAGCACCCGCCGTTGCCTATAGTGCACGGTTACCAAGTGGTAAATAGGCCTGCACTGGTGTGCGGCAGGCACGTATTGTAGAGCAAAACGCCCTTTGTGGGGATGCACCGAGGTGTTTTTCATAGTTTGTTGATCCGTTACCGGCTTCGACACCTCATGTTATGAGAGGCTACTGTAGTAATGGCCCTATTTTGCGGTATTCATAGGAAGGGTAGTGTCTCTGCACACGTGTGCTGAGTTGGCCCGATGCCGGGTGCGCCCTGGCAAGCCTGATACGGTTTCACACGTGTAGGATGTTGGCCGGCAGCGCCGGATACTTAGACATTTCTAGTTGATATTTTCAAGTGCCCTATATAGGTGGCGGCACTTGCCGCCACTGTACGGAAAGTAAACCTCAAGGAGGCTTCTGGCTCTGACTTTCTTGCCGCTTGTGAAAGTCTTCGTCCCTAATCGGGCAAGCCGCCGCAATTCCGGGCTAGTCATCCGACCTCTACCACTGAGGAGTTCTAGACCGTCGTTACGGCACCTTTTGTTGTTTCGTTTATTATTTACGTCATACGGCTCTCGTTTCTCTGCCCTGTTATACAGGTTTTTGCCCACTAGTCTCGTGACTTATTCCCGTTATCAGGAGTCAGTGCTCTGCAGTGCGGCTCGTTTGCTGATCCCCTGTTGCTCCCTACCGTTAGGCTGGATATCTCCACTCGCTGTGGGTCGAAGGATCAACCGGATACCTACGCCAATTCTTCCCCTTCACCTCTGACTGCACGCTCAGATCGGGGCCACCCGGACTTACATCCGGCATCGCGATGGCGCTATCAGAGGTTCTACTGCTGCATCTACCCTTATAGAGAGCAGGTTCGAACGCTCTGTCGGTGCGATTTCCGCGACGCGGTTCTTGTTCGCCACTCGTGGGATTGCACCACAAACTGGTCTCCCGACCTAGAATCGGCTTTATTCGCCAACATCTGTTGGAGTTGATTCGTTTGTTTGGAGCCCAGATAGTTCGGAATATCCGTTTTTACGGTTCCTTCATTCTCCGTTTTCGGAAGTTGTTTTGGTTGCCAATTGGCCGACTGTGTCGGTGAACCGATGTCGTCCCGTTGCAGGAGTGGCGCACCACGTGCCGCTTCTGTGCCCGGTTCGTCCGGGATTACCGGCAAGTCTGCCCCCACTGCCGAAGCACACCCTCGAGGTCCCCGGTAATGGCGCTCCGAAACCCGTCTTCCCGGGGCCTCCGTTCTGATAACGGACCCCACCCACTCGTGGGCCAACTGAAACCGCACCTGCACCTGATTCCGCCGGAGCGGTTGACGTATGTTCGTCGCGGTCCGACCGAGTATACCCTCCGTAAATTAGAGACTCAGGTTCGCATCCTGCAGAACTCCCAAGTGGGCCTCATCCGGGATATTACGAAACTCCGGCAACGGCTCGATGAAGCCGATGTCCGGGATGTTTCGAGCGAAGTCCGTGTTTTACGGTCTGATGTCAACCAGATATGGAACACCGACAGGTGTCGGCTGCCCTGCACGAGCAGGCTTCTGCACGCCTGGAACGCCTGGCTATCCGTCTGGAGACGGTGAGCAAATCATCGTATCTGATGCTGTTGCGCCGGAGCCCCGGGTTTCGGGAGTTCTCAGCACTCGCGCCGTTTCCGGGGATCGTCCGGCAAGGAAGAAGGTCAAGGTTGAGTCTGACTTGTCTTCTTCGTCCTCTTCAGAAGAGGAAGCCCCAAAATGTGGGATCTTCATCCCACTCGTCGGACAGCGAGAACAATCGCTCTCGCCAGCGTGTTTTCCGTTCGCGGGGCTACTGAAGCCACTTCTGGTGTTGCACGAGGGCGTACGAAAGGACGAGGACACCTTGGATTGAAGAATGAAGCCGACAAATCTACTCTGTCGGAAGCTTGCTATCGTACGGACTCATTATCGCACTTGCTGACACGACGCCCACAAGCAAACCCCACGTAGCGCACTGGCAACGTGCGAACATCTCCGACAACCACACAGACTACTCGGCGTAGCTCTCAACCGCCCGTATACGATAACGACGCATACCTCCGCACAAGTTCTCTGGGAAGATTCAATTCGTGTTGGATTTTATGGCCGCTTCTTGGCGGACCATTACCCGGCTCACTTGATGATGTTGTTAGCACAGTGCCTACCCATTGACGCAGCTGCCGTTGCTACTTTGTGTGGGACGCGTAGTCGAAGATCATTCAATTCGGTTCGTGCGGTCGTCTCGCCGCCTTCTGCTCCCCCAAAGGGGAGGACGTTACTTGGCTGGCCGCGGACAGCCCGGTTACATATCCTCCTATGCGCTCCTTCACGCGACAGACACGAACTAGTGCTTATCACCAGAAGCTTGCTTTATCCACTTGCCTGATGCATGTCAGACACGAAGCAAGGAGCCGAAGAGTCGCGAAACTGTTTTCTACCCTCTTCATCTGAAGTGCTGCTCTCCACAGCTTCCTACAACCGTCTGTGGGCAATGTGTTCTCCGCAAGGCTGACGGTGTACGACGATATTGTTGATGGACCCTGCACCGATCAACTCGACGTTTGTATGCCCGTCTATCGGGAACAAACAACCGGATTAAACATCTGAACTCGTGCCATAATTGCACAATCTGAGGAATTTTGCAGCTCGCGCACGCCGGCTCGTGTCCAAGACGCGCACGCGCCGCCTCCCTCAACCGTAGACAAGGCGCGGGACTCTTCTTTGCCTCTGAGCTCGGAGTTCGGCTCAAGCTTAGGAGCGGAGTTACTGACAACCTAACACCTGTTACAGGCTGCAACTGTTCACGTGCCCACTAACGGAGTTGCCCGTCAACAACGGAGCCCGTCTCACTGTTGACGCTAGACCCCCTCTGTACACCTTATCGAAACACGTTGCCGGCCTTGCACGTCCGCACGAGCGGTGGACCTTATCGCGCAGTTCAACGCCTCTGTGGTGTATGTTTTATTTCTGTTTTTTCCATCCTCCACGACAGGGGAGCGACGCCGCTCACCGAATGCCGGATCATCACTTCCGGCACCCTTAAGTTGCCACACCTGTTTACAGGCGATGGACAACATCCGCTGCCGAATTTGCTAAATGCCGCATGGACGATAATATGGCGAGATCGATGCCTCCGAAATACGAGTGCGCTATGAGGACTCCCGCCGAACGGAAACGCTGGGTAAGTTCTGCTGCAGCAGAAGTGCGACCCTGTCTCTGGTTGTGGTGCTGCAAGGCGGAGACTCCAGCCTACGGAAACCAGGGAACACTGGGGTCTTCAACAAATGGTGGAACTGTAGCGCTCTGCCTGCGATCACGAAGACCTCCGCCAGATTAGCAGGCGAAGCTCAGGAAAACTGAGCATGGAAGCCTCATGGCAATGGAGAGGTCGCCCCCCAGCCGACGGGGTCGAGCGCGGGCGTGAGGCGTGCGAGAGAGAGCTGCGCGCGTCGCGCCGTGCGAGAGAGATCCGTCGAGGGAGAGGGAGTGGCCACGTACGACGGTGGACTCGTGAGCACCTTGGAGTGCCGTGTCTGGCGTCGCCCGCTGGGCGATACTGTCGTGAGAGAATGAGCTGTCCCCGGCGATAGGGGAGTCCTGTTCAGTTGCGAAAGAGCGTGAACTACGAAAGGTACGGCCATCGTGAGCTTGTTTCCGACGCAGTATAGGTGTGCGACAGTCGGTGGGGTCCGTGCTTGATACGGAGGAGACGTGGGCCAAGAAGGCGTGTGGTTGTGGGCTGTGGAGTGCTGCATGAGGTTCCGGCCGCAACGCTTGCCGTCTTTCGGCGCGTTTACCGGGCTCAGCGGGCGGCGGGGCGCGGCGAGCAGGTGCTGAGAGTGCGAGCGATGCGGAATAGGTGCGGGGCGCATGTTGCGTCGTGAGCGAGTGGGGAGTGGAGCTAGACCTGGCTGTCAGGGGAGCGTGTGGCCCACTACGTGTGAAGGCTCGAGTTGTTGCTGTTTGGCCAAGCAGGCTGCGCTGGCGCCGGGTCATGACGGTCGGGGAGTGTGGACTTCTACTGCACCGCTTTCGTTCCGGAGGATCGGAATTCCGACCGCGCAAGGAGACCAGCGGAACGAATGGAGCGATGGACCATGCTAGCGGATGCGTCGGAGCGTGCCCCTGATCGAACGGGAATTTAAAGAGGCAAGTGCCCATTGCCCTTCGCGGAGGAGCCTGCCGCCTGGTGTATGAACGTGGGAAGAGTGCTGACGCAAGCTCCGAGTTTCCGCTCCGTCCTATTTGCACTTGCGCCCGGAATCGCGCAGGTGCTGGGTGGCTTACTTACATTCCTCCACAAGTGGGCTTACAAACGGGTTCTTGCCAACCGTGTGCCTGGCGTATGCGACGGAAAAGCGATCAAGCTCGGCCCTGGCTGAAGTGGGATGTTTTCGGTCGAACCGGGAAGGCCCATTTCAGGCTGCTGGTCCCCGAACGGTCAGCCGTTTCCTCAACGGTTGTTTAGACCAAGATGAATGGATCATATGCTCCCGCACGCCTGCGACGATATAGTGCGGCGTGAGCTGCATGGGTTGCTAGGGCGAGTTCTCCGGGAATTCTCGAAAGCTAAGAGCGAAGGGGAGGCGGAAGGCGAACGATCGCCGAACCGACTCCCTGGACCGGAGATAGTCCTGTCGGGGAGAGAACAAAGGGACAAAATGCAGTCAATCGCCGGAGCTCTTGCGTCGGATCGCCGAACTAAGCCGCAAACCTGCGTCGAAGCAAGCAACTGCCGACGCTCTTCAGACAAGTAATATGAGACCTGGAGTGCTGCTGACCAACGAAGGATAAGGCGAGAGTAGCGAGCGTGGAGTCTCTGGACTATTTCCCCTAGCGGGATTAGGGGATTATGAATGTGGGATAAAACGGTGTATTACGATTTAAGCCCATGCATCCGTCCTGACGGCTATCTACTCGACCCGAAGTCACGTTTAAAGCTGCCTCAAAGAGGCTAAAGCATGCGAAGAGACGCAGACTGAACTCGATTTTCTCTCGGCTTTGTGTAATGCTGTTACGCACGCCTTCATACGAACTTTGTCGGCACATTGTCCGGGCTCGTTGCAATGAGCCTCCTCCGCAAAAGGGACAGCCAGTCAACCTGGATAGCGTTCAGACCGACCGCAAATCCGCCGCTTTCTCGTTCGCTTCGAGGAACGCGGCGTGACATCGCCACCTGTTTTATCTCTACCTATCATGGAGGGTGTTTGCCGTATGCAATGGATACGACGCGGAGCGGGACTACCAAGATTGCTGCGCTCTTTTTCCAGACCACAGTAGGATGGCGATACGATTCTCCAATTGGCTATTGGTCACAGAAGCCCCTCAGACCGTTCAACCAAGCCGGAATTACTCCGCTATCCGAGGAAAAGTGTTGGCAGTTGTACCTGGGCATGAAAGACAACTGCCGGCCCACTACCTTAATTGGGAACTCGGCTTCAGGTTCATACCGATCATTTAGACTTACGGCTGGTTACGTCTCTATATAGCAGAGCTAGTCTGGCCCGCTTTGATCTTCAACTATCGACCCGCAGCGCGAACGCCTGTGTATAAGAGGAGCCCCGGAACATGATTGCCACCTCACACGGGATGCGACCGTCTAGCACCCAAAAACCCTTGTCGGCGACAAGATCTATCGACCAATACTTGAAATCCCGCTACAAGAAAGACTCCTGATACACATAGGCTGAGCACTCAGTCAAAAGCTCGCTTGGACAAACAGCGGCCTGAAGTCTGCGCCAGTCGATGACCCCCTTGGACAATTACCGCGTGATTCCTCGTGGAAACGCGCTCGAAGCGATGCACGAATGAAGATATCGGAAGAGGGACATCTACCGATTGCTGTTCTAGCCGTGTCAGCACGGCGCCAGAACCCGGTTCTCATACCGATCAAGACCGGAGAAGAACTCATCCGGGGCAGCAGCACACGAGCACCGATGTTTGTACGGAGATTTACGTAACCGTACTCTGACGGACCAGAGCCAACACTGCCTTTCGATCGAAACACAAGGGATTCGCTCATCACCGAGACTAGTCCAGGGCGAACGCACAGATTGTTGTTCCCACATCACTTCACGTCAACAGAGTATACTGCCAACCTGTCGCACTAATGCGAAGCTCTACAGCCCACGACTGTGGCAGGGAGTTGTGACTACAGCTGTGAAGAAATGCGCACTAATCTATATAGCCAGGCGGAGGTCTTAACGATATCAGCGGTTTCCACTGTTTGCTAGGATGGTTCTGATTGCCGCCGAAAGAAACGCGTCAAACTACGAAGTATTCACACAGAAATTGTTAGACTCTTCCAACGCTATAGTTACCATTCCGAGTTCGTGTGCTAAGTCGACTTGCATCGCGAGTTTATTCGCCACCCCGTCAGAGAAACCGGTTATCTACTGGGATCACGACACGCTTTTCTAAGCTGGCTACGGACAGTGCGCTTTGACAGAAAGTTCCCGCCAGTGCGGTCGCCAAGCGCTTCGTTACCACACTGGTTTAGTCTCGCTGGAACCGCCGAGCACTTTTTCTATCGGATAATGGACCGCAGCTTGCGCTAAGGTCTTTCAAGACGGTCTTGCTGCAATTAATTGCGGATCAAAACTGGTTCACGAACACATGCATCATCCTCAGTAGTAACGGGCAGGGTGAAGGGCTCCTTTATACGCACAATGCTCAATGGCATTACAGACATTCGTTGGCCGAGCATCATCGGAATGGAGATCAATACACCATGCTGGGTGACAGTATTGCCTACAATACGCAAGGTTATCATACGCACTACCTCAGACTCGCGCGTTCGAGGCTTTAGGCTATCACCGTTCCAACGCGGTGGAGTTATCGACCACAGCAGTAATTGACAAAAATCCCCTCGCCCCGCATC
>VCMS01000619.1:0-15286 GCA_022539475.1 Gracilaria domingensis | reverse complement strand
GCCATGCAACGTTTCTGCCCAGAAGTTTGCATATAATTTTCCCACGCCGAACGAATAGGGAGAGTTACTGAAAATGGAAACCTTCACAAGGCTGAGCTCCTTTCAGAATGACGGAGGCCAAAGAATACAAAGACATTGACATGTTTTTCCTGCATGGGAATCTTTGAAATCTGATAGGGAGCGCAGACACGGCAATGAGAACAATTTTCTCTCAGTACTCGGACTTCGCTTGGACTACTTATAGGAAATCGTGGCCCATTATGTAGTGAAAAGCTCTATTGTCTCTTCAGGTGGCAGATTGAAGCTCTTAAATGCTCCCGACGAGTGTGCAGCAATGCATAGCATTGAAGTGGAAACTCTGAAGTTTTATCACGGCTCTTAGAGAAGAAGAACTAAACCATTGCAGCATTTTACAGTATCTCACAAAAACGCGATTATGTCTTCTCTTGTAATGTTGGTGACCAGGCCTTGTTAATGGGAGGGGAAGCCGATGCGATTTCAATATTTGGAACAATTGCCATGTGCTATAAGCCCAAAGCACGCCTGGCTGAGGGTTCATGACTACCATCTGTTTGGGCTTCTCAGCTACGACTCTTGTCGCGTTTTCCTTCCAATAGAGTTTTAATACTGAATATGAATGGTAGCATATAGGAGCTGTTACAGCCCCCGTCTCTATGACCTTGAGGATCATTTAGACGCTTGTTACAGAACTCCCATTTATTTCTTTTTAGTTTTCGCAGAGAAATCCACTACGACATTAATTCGGAGATCTATGGTCGTTGAAGGCGCTTTCATTGCTTTACCACCCGTTCGGAAACGAACCAATTAAATTCAGTAATACATAAAACGCCAGACGTTGTGCGGCTTCAGCTAGACGATTTGAACCCTTCTAAATCATCGGTAGAATATGTTTCTTCTACCGGAAACAATGGGTGGCGAGTATAATTTAGTTAGCTATCTACTGTCGTTCCACTGTTCACCTTGCTTCCCCGCGAATTACTGCTTTCGTGCGTGCGGCTGTGAGCGCTTTGTTAGTTCGTCAAACACCTTCCTGCTTTGAGGAGTGTAAAAAGTGTTAGTGTGTTAAGAACGTACACAACGTGTTAGAAAAACACATGGTCTGAGTTCCCTGATTAGGTGAGATTATTAATTGTATACAAAAATAGCTGAGCTTGTCTGATGACATTTATTATTGGCTGCAACAAAAGGACTGTGAGTAATGCATCAAGACTTGTTTTGGAGTTTTTTAAAACCGGCTGAAAAATGGTTTAATACGAGTAATGGGTGCGTTCTTAAAGTCGTGCTCTTAAGCGCTCATAATAATGAGATTTACCTCAATTATTACCAACGGCTGTCTGTACAGCCCTTTTACCTCCCGCCAATTTACTGGCCAGCAGCGTCCACGTGTTGCGGCGGTGCACCAATGAATGCGGGAAGTCTCGAAGGAGTGTTTTTGGATTCTCGGCATGGTGCCCAAATGTGGCCAGAATGTCCCGCGGCGTGGGGGTCAGTTGTTTAGGTGGCTACCCTACACAGCCCGCCCCCCCGCCCGCCGGCACGTTTGCGGCTGTTTTTTAGAAAAATGTGATATTTTATGCCGCGGCGGGGGGGTCGGTCGTCGTTAGGGTAGCTACCCTAACACGAACCGGGGGGGGGCACCCCCCCGCCCGGGGGGGGGGGGCCGCGGGGGACCCCCGTTTTTTGGGGGGGCCGTTTTTTTTCTTTTGGGGGAAAAAAAAATTTGGGTGCGACTTTATGCCCGGGCGGGCGGTCCGTCGTGTTAGGTGTACTACCTAACACACCGACCCCCCCCCCCCAGCCCGTGGGCACGTTTCGGGCACATTCTCGTAGCGCCCACAGACCTCCCCAAAAAACCACACACCCACGCCAAACGCCCGTCCAAACGTAACCTGCCGCGGCCACGGTGGTCAAGTTGTGTTAGGGTAGCGACCCTAACACAACTTGACCTCGCCCGCTGCCAGACGACAGAATACATTTAGTGACATGTCTGAGGACGCGCGTCTGCAAGACCCTCGCCAGCGAACCCTTCAACGCGTTCGCGTTCCCGCCGGCGCCCTCCGCCGCCACAAACCCGTCCGCCGGCCGACTTCCTCGCGCAGCCGCTTTCCGCCCACTCGATTCCCCACACCATGCATGAGAGGCCTCGATTCACAGCATAAAATGACAGCCTGTTCGAGCGCGCTAGGGAGCATTCTAGAATCGACTGTCCGAAGCGAGTTTTTGATGCTGTCACAACCTGTACGAAAACGCTCCCTTTGGCCGCCCGCATTAGCCACCGCGCTTGAGTGGAGGACAAACTCATCGAAGAGCTGGTGAGAAGGCTCCGCAATAAGGCGTAAGACTCCCAGACGCATGCTGAAGGCTGGTTGCCTGTGCCGCGCTTTAGAAGAATTCTCAAAAGTTCGATGACAATTCCGGCTGCGTTGATACGTTATTCTATCAGTCTCAAGCTGTGGTGGCGCTGCCTCGATGGCGTACCACGTGCTGAATCTGTTCAGATTGCCATCAATCACTCACTGAGAAATGTTTGGTACATTTTGATGTCGCAGGAGGATACTACTGGGCTCAGGAACAGACAATGGTAGTTGAGGAATATTATTGACGAGAACGAGTTCGATGTGGATATTTTTATTTCTGAGCACTGTGTCTATGCTAAGGTTTTGGATAACTGGGCTTGCGAGCCAATTTTCAAAGAAACAGGCCACAACTGTCCTTCATACCTATCTGGAGACGAAACAGACAGAAATCGTTCACAGCTGGCCATTGACAGTACCCTGGCTTTGGCTTCCGAAACGCTGTTTTCACGAGAATTCGGTATTACCAAAAACGGTCCCGTCTAATAGGTTAATGCTAGAATGGGCGTTCTCTGTTCGCGATGCAAAACCGTTGGCATGGGATAGACTTGTTGAGGGAGCACTGCATGACCGCTGTTAAAGATTCCTATACGACCGCTTATTCCCGAAGGAGCCAGCTCAAGTTTATGGCAGACGTCTGCTATCAATGTTCCATATTCTGTGTTATTAAAACGATGACGACGCTGGCTAGCATTTGCTAGGCAAGAGCCAAGTTTGGGCTTAAGATTCTATCGAAGCATAAAGGAGATAAGTTTGTGGGCCGGAAGACGTATCGCCACTTTATGGCGGAAAATTAGCGTGTCAGCGAAGCACAAGCGACGAGGAGGCAGTCATGTAAATCAAGAAGTTTATGGACAGTGCAAAAAGTTCCGATTACCCCGTCAATCCAAGTAGCGAGCGGACCATTTTTCTCCCAGCTCAGTCATCCTTTTTCTAGCTCCAACTATCCATTGAAGTTTGACCAATTAGAGTGAAACCCAACAGGACATGAGTCCGAGCATGGACATTAGCTTAGCATCTTGTAATGCGAATAAGCGGATCTGACTACCTGCCAATTTCCAAGTAAACATTACTACGTCAAAACTCTTTGCTCCCCACAATTTCTGGCCTCGCGAGATTCTTTTTTCCTTTTAAGCGTTCATCCCCTTGTATGTGATAGGTGGTCAGGGCTGCCAAGAAGCATTGAGTCAATGAGGGGCCCTCCGGTGCTTAAGAAAATGATCGAACTAGTGGTGAAGACAATCGTCATGACCGTTGGTCGTGTTTAAAAATTGCAAGTAGACATAGTGTTTGCTTTATGTGTTTTGATATTGGTTTAGAAAGTTATAGGCATGTTTTGAATGTTACGGCCTACACAATTGAGACCGCCAAGCTAAGTTGTTGTAGTCATATATCCTATCAGGAACCAAGAGGAAGATCCGCTTAGCCCCCTCCTGGATAATTCCTTTCCAATGTTTGTCGCCCGCATTTTTCTTCAAACGAAAGCATTATACACCGCTTCCTCCTTTTTCTTGGCTTTTTCCCTGACTTCTTTATTTTCGGTTTCCTAATTACCTGTGCGCTTCGTCATGACTACTTGACCGTCAAACCGATAATCCGACTTACAATCATTTCAAAAGTTTTCCGGCACTAAGTAACGGACATCCCCATGCAACCGAAGAAAGCGCTCACAAAGACGACTCCCAGTCCTAGCTTCGCAAGCTCAGGTCCTGAGCCCTCTCCAATACCAATGTAACAACACGTATTCCGAGCGAATTCTCCATTTCCAATTTCTCCTTGAAAGCAGACTTCAACCTTACCACCTGCCACCACCTTGGTCAATTCTCCCGCATTTATCAAGACGACACGCCGGAGTCTTCGAGCGTTCAACAGTTGTGTCTGAATGTGCTTGTCGCGGCCGGTTGGTATTATTTCATACCTGACCATTCTCAAGGCCAGTATTGGGCTCCCCTACACAATCCCATTCATTGCTGGGTGGTACTTCTGTTGTGCTTTAGCCACAGTTGGTGCTCTCGATGTCACCTCATTATTGTATGAATATGTTGTTCTTCTTCAGGATCATTAACCACGCATGTCCACCTTTTTCAACGCATTTCCCCACATTTTATCTCAACGACTTGTATAATACATGTCGTAGGTCCCAGTATTTGCATCGCCTTGGAAGAAACCTCAGAATCGTCTTCTAACGGCATCGAATCCCTGTCGAGCTCAGAAAACAACACGAGTCATACGCATACCTCGCAAAAAATCAAACCGAGATCCGTCGTGAACCTTGTTTTTGTACATTGTCAATCACACCTCCAGGAGTAGAAAGGATCTCCTTCAGTCTACGATAATCTCCCACGAGGAGGCACCTGATGTAGTCGAAAACGAAAAAAGATCCGTCTGGCTGCTCCGCCAGCGCAGCTCCCCTTTTCCCTGCTGTGGGAGTTCAGCCCCTAGTTCCGGTTTGACGCTGCTTGGATGAATATGATTGCTCAGAGACGGGAAGAAGGGGGTCAGAGAGGGGCTGACGTTAGAAGTAGCGTCTGATCCGTAGAATCAGGATACAAAACTACTCAACCCAAACAATCCCGGACAGCTAGCCTGGTTATCATTGAGGAGACGCACAGTGCCGCACCACGGCCTCTAAGCCAGCAAACTGTCCCCCTACCGCGGCAGCAGCTCCGCCCCATTTTCCACTACTGAGTCCGGACAGATTTCGGATGCACTTCGCCACACTTGGGCCTGGTGAGTTCGTCATGTCATTCATCTGACTCAAAAAGCTGTTCCTGCTGAACATCAGAAATACCTTCATGTTCGAACTCTCTGAAGGCGATGAGACCGGGGCTTTTCTTAAAGTCCGGAAATACTGCACAAGATCGTAAAACCACGACGCAAAACTAGAACGACAACAATCAGAAACCTACTGCTATTGCCGCTCATACCACCAAATGCCTCCAGGAAAAGATCTTCCACCTCTGGAGCTATCCCGGACCTGAGTCGGCGTTACCACTGTCACTCCTATAACGGGAGATATGAAGACGTGGAGAACTACCATCATCGTGCCTGTTCGCCACGGGATCAACCCCATAGTGCAGTTCCATAGGCGAAAGACTCAACTGATGTATCCCATGGTCAAGGTCTCACAGCAGACGTAGTTCGGTTGCTCTCTTCGACAGGGGCTTTGTCGCACTTATCGGGATGAAATAACTTGGACTCAAAAACTAACTGCGAAGAGGTTGCGTCCACACTTGTCGCAGGATTGACCGAAAGTTGTTCTCAATCACACCTCACTAGGTGACAAGTAGAACTGGCTCAACCCCGTCAAACTTGGACATAGGGAAAAAAAGTTCCCTCACAGCACTTGCACTCGGCGAAGCAAATTTTCCACCTCGAAGCGGTGAAAGACGAGAGTCGGGGGGCAAAGAGGTCCTGATGCACTGACTGACATCAGTTTGGACTTTGTGACATATCTGGGCCTCCTAACTGCACTATGTTGGTTCAGAGTGAGACTAGAACAACACTCCAGATGCACTTGACAGAGCTAAGCTCGGGGACAAACTTATTGCTCCCGTTATGCTTCCAAAACGAAGGTTGATCCACTACAAAATTGTCGATTCGGAACAAACTGGGAGAAAAACGGGGACCCCTGAAACAATTCCAGGAGATGAAAGATGCAACAGACACATGCATCCGAAAACGAACGCTCGGCGACACAAGTGAACCTGAAAAGAGTAGGACATCCCAAAACTCACTGAAGCCACAGGACTCAGCGACACTGCCAATGGGTTTCCAAGTGGGGCTCGCTACCATTCTTTTCCCGCTTGCAGCGGGAGACACTATGCAAGACACTTCAGTTCCCGCCGTAACGATTCCAATGCGAAGGAGATATGCTACCCAATACTGCCAGAAAACGACGCAGCTGGAGAAAGAGAACAGAGACTGCCAGCAAAACCAAGAGCGACGCCTCATGACTGAAATCCCGCGGCCTCGACCCGTGAAACAATACTCTTCCACTGTTGGACTTTACAAACGAGTACTTGGCGAAACGAATGATCCGGGTACAATCCCATAATGACACTGAAGCAGAAGCAATCCCGTTCCAATTACTGAGAACTCGCGTAATACGAGAGATCCTGACCGCACCGGGTGATGTAGTGAATCACTGCGGACTCACAAACATTCCGGGTTGTCAGTGAGCTTGTATTGGGTTCCACCAGAAAGACTGGAACTTACGCCAGAAGGACGGACTGCAGATAAAGCTTAGAGACTAAATGCTCAATGTCTGTCCCCTAAGAGTGCTTTCCAACTGGAACCAATTACTGAAACTTGACGATACGACACAGAGTACACCGGAGACCAAGCGTATTCCTTGATATAATAGCCAGGCGCCAATGAGACAGAGGGATACCTAATGCGAGTAGGTCTCCTTGCGGCCGCAAAAAAAGGACCCGGACATACCACGCAAGACGAGACTTGGCTCCGCTCCACAACTTGCCAGAATTACAGCAAGCACCAACACGGGAGTAATAACTGGGTTACACCGTTGGTGTAGAGAGCAAGGAGACTTGGTATATGACCAGATCCCCGGAAGGGTTTATTAAAAAAGCTCATCCCGAATTGTCATGATTCGCGCCAGTGTCTGATCCTTATTATTAAACGACACTGAAGATGCAGATGCTAATCCATCCTAAAAAAGATACACTTGGGGACAGAAAGAACTGAGCGGCAGCAGACCAAGCCTCACTAGGAGACTTAACTCCTGCACTATACTAAGTTCTGCGTAGGCTTGCGGTGAGATAACTAATCGATCAAAAACGACCAGAGACGCTTCCGACATGACGTAGATGGAGAAGCAACCTGTTGCGAGAATATAGAACTCGTTCCACAACTTGTATGCAAAAGGCAACAAAGGAATACTCCTTCCCAATATGATGTACATGGCATAAGTTAACCCAAGTTACCAAGAATTATAGAATCTCGTTTTGCACGATATCGTGCTGGGCAGCAGAGGCTTCTGAATGACGGTAGATTGAAGAAAGCTAACACAATCGAAGCTATAGAACCCGTGGCACAACTGATGCAGATAGACAAACAAGAGCCCAACGCTCCATCTGGGCTAATAGGCAAACATGGCTGGAATCACTCCACTGGAATAGTCGGGGCGGAGAGCTGAAGAGAAGGGAACGGTAGGCTGCTAACTTGTCCGAGTCACAATCCTCCCGCGACGAGGTCTATTCACGCATCGGACACCATAAGTTAAGACTCGGAAGGCTAGCTAACACTCGTAAGTAACAATCCCTGCTAGGCATGCACCAAGCTCGGTTGAGTTGAACGACCAGGGTAAAGAATTATATAAATCTTCTTAGAGCTCTGAGCTCTAGCAAAGAACTCTTTACGGAGCCTCCGAAATTTCGAAGCCCGGAGCCACTGGCGAATTCTCAGTAACGCTATAACTTCTCGCTACTCGAACCAACTGACAAGTCTACACGGTCCGCAAGAACTTTCAGTACCGATCATTCACTGCCCTGAGCTGGCTTTAAGTTAGGTGACATGAGCATTGGGGTGGCCAGTTCTGGCCGATACGAGCTGTTAATCTCGTACAAGCTGTTCCAGCAATAGGACACCTGGCATTACGCCCGACAACCTAACCACACCTAAAATTATATATCATATACTATTATCCGAAATTAAATAAACACCTATGGCAGCACCTATGCACCACTTTGGTGTTTAAACATCACAACTCTTTCTGAACATGAAACTTTTGATGTGCAATTCTCAGGAATGGGGTGTTGATCATTGTTGCTCGAGCCCCACAGCGGGCTGTGCTGGTGGCGCGCACGTTGCGTTGCTGTACCGCCTATCTTTCCGGGTCCCTTCTCAGGTTACAACAAAGATAGTACACGTGCGCGTCGGTGCGTTGCAAGTACATCTCTCGCTCTTCCGCGCTCATTGACAAGTGAAAAGCACAAACGTTGCCCTGTGCGCAACGGTGTACTCCAACCGCTCATGCGAGTTCGTTTCCGGGTTTTGAAAAGACGCCAGTCAGCTCGAGAGTCAACCTTATAAAGCGTACTGAGTATGTGATCAAACTGTTCAAACCAGTAGTTCACACATCCACTCTTCCACTCTTAACTGCCAACAACATCCGAAGCCATCTGTGCTCGCCGTGCCTTTTCAGGAGCAGCAAGCACAGTCAGTAAGCTCGTGCCCACACCGTCGTACTTACTTGAGACTCCGCATCAATGTGCCAACACACCATGTAAGACTATCTCTTGCTACACAAAACACAAACCATCTGTTGCTATCTTTGCATCGTCCTTCTCACTGCATTTGAGATCTCGTGCGAAGTAAACGTCTACTAGCAAACAAAAACAACCAACTCTATCAAAAACCGTCATAGCGGCCACGAAAAGGATTCATGTCAGCTGTAGAACAGAGGTATATAATGTAGCGGCCTGAAAATAGTCACCAGATGATACCTAGGAGCACAGCAAACATTTCTGCTTTGCCAATCCTCTCCATTTCGTCATTAGCACTCATTGTCCACGCTCGACCACCAAGTCAACATCCGCAAACCCATGCCTCTAACGTATTGTCACTACGCATGTCCACAACAACGATGAACAAACACTTATTGCATGGCATCTGAGGAAACCAACGACCATGAAAAGAAAGCGGCGCTGCCCCACAACTTGAAGAGAACTGTGATCATTGAGAGCGACTTAACTTTTCTCAATCTATCGATGGGAGATTAATCCGGGCAAGGCAGGTGAGTTAAATAAACTATTTAAATGATATTGTTAGAAAAATTAGTGCGTTAAATAGGAGAAGATGGGGTTGCTACAGAAGAGTCGTCCGATGAAACTTCGATAAGAGAATGGGACGAATTAGTGAACAAAAAGTGTGCCACGAGCTCAGAAGCCGAATAGCTTAACACTGCCTGCTTGCACGTACCGCATTGATTTCTTTGATCTGTAAAGAGCAGGTTTAATGACGTCTAACGAAACGTAAAGACAATGATCGTCACTACGTCATTGGATGGGAGAGAGGTACCTTTGACGCCATTGAAAAGGCGTTCATGCAAACAACAAAGTACTTGCAGATAAAAAGACTGTATATGCGCGAAGAAAAGGACAAATGAGTGGTTAAGCGTTAGACGTAGGTAAAATGGAAAGTGGAGGTGGTTATAAAAGAAATGCAAAATATCCATGCTTTAAAGACGTTAAAGATTAAAACAGTTTGCGGAGAGAAAAGGCACAAAATGGTATTTGCTATAACAATAAAAGCAAGGCTGCAATTTTATGATGTACTTTACTATTTTGATGTGAATATATGATTGAAATGGCGGTGTGCTGCTGAGTGGGCTATAAGTGAGCCTACGGTGAGAAGAATTAGAATCTTGCGCAGCTTTTGTTCGTCTTAAGAGATGGAGATGAGATAAAACGGTATCACGTGTTACCTAAAGATGTACCCAGGAGGAAGCTTACATGCAGTTTGCGACTGAGAACTGCATCTAGTGTCCATCCGGTGCCTTACAAGATATACGTGATAAAACCGTGCTGGACGAATACAGCTTGTGAAAGTGTTCTGTCACACAATTTTCAACAGGTTGAGTGGACGGAAGGATGTTAAATTGCATATAGTAAAGCAAGACAGGATATGGGAATTGTCGGGAATGGTTGCGGCAGCAAGAAGAGTCCTTTTGACAAGAAGGCGAGGCTGGAGTTTTGGCACGGAAGAGCCGTCTGAGCGAAGAGGTAAGGGAAGAGGATGGTGATGAAGAGATGCCAAAGAAGGCAATCGAGAGCTCCGCTTGACTGGTTTTACTAGGGCATGAAACTTGCGAAAGCCCCAACGAAATCAAGACGGCGCATAAGGAGAAAAGGCATGGGGAAATGGGAAGCTGTTTTTGGGCGACGCGGTGTACGAAGTTGGGGAGGTTCTAACCCGTACTTCTCACAGAAAAGCCTTTGGGAGACGAAGAGAAGATCCGAACGCAGGATCGGCGAAAAATGAGTAAAGAGTGACGTTGGATGAAGGAACGTGGGATGATGAGGTTGGGATAGTTGTGATTTTGTTGCACTCAAGGAAAATGGAAACGCAAACTAGCACGAGGTGCCAGTTTGAGAGGGGTCGCGGCAAAAGAATGAATGGGGTGGTGCGCGAAGTAGAACCATCTACAAAAACTAGAGACCAAAAACTAAAAACTGCGCGAAATGGAATTTAAATTCCAAAAATTTCTTAATGTTTTTGAGTGCCAGCCTCCCTGCCACCCCCCTCACGCGCCGCGCCTCCCAAATAGTGCTCCTAAAAAACTACGCTTAGTTTCCAAGCAACAGTACTATATTTGACCACTTGCAGAAACGACAGACGCACACCAAACAAACATCGTTCATCCCAAATGATACGGCTGCAAACACAAATCCTTCACCCATTTGCGATGGGAAGCCAAGCTCGCACCAGTTCCTTTTCAACGTCTCAGATCCACACGACCGTCCTTCAAGCAGAATCCATGACTTCCCCCTCCGGTTAGGGGAAAATCCACGCCAGCACTCCACATCGCTCGATGACCGACCAAGGAAAGCTTCGCAAACTCGCCTTTTCCGCACTCCACAATCTGACGGTGTGCTATTGCCGAACCCGCTCCGCTGTCAAAGCGAAATCCTGGCTGAGAAAAACAACGCCGACGCGCCATCCGACTGCATCGCGCGCCGCCCAAACTCTCGAAAAAGTATCGTGCTCGCAGCACTCAGGACGCGGTTATGAAAAGACTCTCACCGACGACGCCGCCGTGCACGTGGAACGTGACGCGTGTATTCGCGTTGCAAGGCATACACAGCTGCAGTAGCGGCCCCAGCCTGTGGCTCACTTTGGCGACGCACGAGTTCGCGACGGCTCCTTCCAATCTGAATATTGGCCAATGATCGCAGCTGCCGCAATTCAGGCCAGACCTCCGCAGTCCGCCAACTAATCTGCCGAGCGCCCTGTTGTCGCTCGCCGGTCGCACCCTCACGGTGTTGCGCCTGCGCCGTCCGCCATATCTGAGCGGGTCGACGTGCTTCCTCTTACTCGCCCTTCCGTTCGTTTTCTGACCTGGCCGTTTCCACGCCGTCTCCACACGCTCTCCATCGCATCGCGCTCATCCACTCACCCCACCGCCTCGCAGCAGGCCGACCGCCCCCTGCCTGCAGCCGCGGCACGGAAAAGCCACGCGCTCCAAATCTGCCGGCCTCGCTTGAACGTCGATCGTGCGACGCGAGCAAGCTTCACGCTGCGAGTGCAACTCCCAGGACGCACATACACTGTAGTGGGCGTTATCATCTGGTCAAAGTTGGTTTTCCACAGCGCTTATGGAGTGTCATAGTTTTCTCTCCGCGCACGACGAGGAAGATTCCATCCACATCAAGTGCGGGGCCGCTTTCCTTGTTTGTGCTCCGCCTGGTTCAATAGCGCAGACACCCTATGAATAATCCTAGCTGATACGTTGTCTGCCATGTGCGTTGCCGTTACTGTTCCCCCTGTGCCTGTAGTGCAGCTTTTTGTGAGTACGCTCACCTCCCTCTTGCACGTTCCACTACTCGTCCGCCAGTTTCGGAAAAGAGAGAAGGCGCTGTGGTCTAAGTTCTACTTACGAACGTTGTATCTACTCTCAGTTGTGACGCTGCTGCTGCGCACGTTCTTCTTTCCGGCACGCCGGCCGCAGCGTTGGCTTACCAGCAAATGTACCTTGCCTCCATGAAGGAGCCGTACTTAGCGGAAAAGCTAACAGTTAAACTGAGAAAAGTTTCAAATATAGAGCGTCGCTGTGGTCTTAACGAATGGAAAGTCATCATAGTTCCTTGGAAAGCACTCCACGTCTTAGTCACCCGCCCTGCTATACTAGTGCTCGCTAAACCAACTTTTTACACAGAAAAAAGCTTAGCTTCTTTGCCGGCCCCTCCTTGGCCGGCGCTTGGACTAGCGTTAACTTACGGAAAAATTCTTACGAAAGATGGAACGGAACCACTCTGTCCTCGACGGAAACAGCGTAAAGCACCTGCTTCTCGCATCTCATAACAACTATACTCGGAGGTTAAATAATTCGTGGCAAGTCTCCCATACTCACGGGTTGGCAAACACATGGTGTCTCCACCGTGGAGGGAGGGGCGGCTTTCACCGGGTACGGTCGACACCTGGTATGACTGGAATTGCCAAGTTTGCTCCACGGCGCACAGGAGGGAGAGAGTGAGAAGGCCAGTAGTAATTGGATGAAACGCTTGTGATCTTTTCTATCCATTCTTAGGGAAGTTGTAGAAGTACTTCACCGCAGCGCTCTCGTGCTAATCCATGGATCGAACATCCGCGAAATGAGAGCCAAAAAGGGTCATAGGACCAACATTCTCAATATGCGGACCCAAACCAAACAAATCAATTCACCTTCGGAACACAAAAGACTCGTGGATATGCAATTAGGCTCACCAACTCTCAAAAGTGGGTCTTAGCTTTCTAGATGACACACCGCTCAAACAGAGGGCACATGAACACCTTCTCGCACGAAACTCTTCAGCATTCGTGCTATTCACGTCAATATGGCGCCTTTACACAAGCAGTTCATATCGCACAGTCGAATCTGTCAAGCCCATGCAAAACAACACAGTCAACAAGCTAGGGTGCGATCGAATCGGCCTTCCGCATGATGTCACCCAACATTGTTATAATCTGGATGCAGCGAAACGGCGATTATTTCAACATTATCCAACAGTTTCATAGCCATTTCTCCGCTAATGGTATGCCTCTGGCCGCACAGACCACTTCTTTCATCGTAATCTCGCAGATCGGCCAACCTGCAATATGTCTCGCTTCACGAATCTACTTACAAGATATACCCTGATGAAGTGCGAAAGCGTAGAGCCACACATTCAAGTATTACTCACATATCCAGAATTCGAGAAATTTCTAAAACCTCATATCCATGCAACGAACCGGGTCAATAACACCGTTACCAACACCAATAGATTGTGAACAAAAGAATCTTCGACCGGCAGTGAGTTCTTCGCTTCACTTAATCGTTACTTTACCAAATAAATAGAAATCCTGTCCAAGTAGGCACTACGTAGCTTGCGATCCTCTAAACTTCGCTTTCTTCGTTAATTCCTTCACTCTTCGTCTAGTATAAGACTACGAACTGCACGTACATTATCTCGAATATGGATAGAATGATTTTGCCGTTTTCGTGATTCTGGCCTTCTTTTGGATTGTCTCAACCTACGTCAACTTCAGATCTACATCTAATTTCTTTTCGAAATGAATTAAAACTAATAGTTCCAATCCTGCTCCTTCCTCGTTATTATCACCTCTACACATGTACCATGAGGTCAAACATGTTCATCACCTTGGATCGCCGGATTCCATCTCGCGATAGATTCGAAACCTTTTGGATAAATCGAAACGCCCTTCCTTTTTCCTTCACCATTTGTTCGTAAAATCTGGTACTCGCAACCCCTGACATTTCATTACGGCGTCTGGCAACAAATGAAGCGCTTATCGAAACGTCCCAGAAAGGTTGGACTGAAACAGAGTCTTTTATTAAAACATTGAAAATACATCTCTCGCTACTGTGAAGCAGGCACATACCACAATCCATCCACCAAGCGCAATATAATCATAGAACTTTCTATACGCATTAGCATAAAATGCAACAGTCTTGCGCCCACAAAGTCAAACAAAAAACTCTAGTTTTCTCCATACACCAGTGCAGATGTTCAAAGACCTGCACAATAACCGGATTTCAAAAGATGGCACTAAACCAGTCCGATACTAATAGAATAATTACACATGATCCATGGCCTTGAACACGTATGTTTCCACAGGTCAAATTAAGCCGGCACTGCAGCAACCGGCTTCTTCAACCATACTCAAAACGTACCCTTCAATCGCCCTAGATGAAAAGCATCATACCGATACATGTTGCACTTTCACGCCGCCCCGCTCCCGTGAATTCCTTTTCTAATCTCTATATCCTCCCATCGGCAATCAGATGCAACGCTCACATGTTGTCTGGAACTGCAAGGTTCGGCGCCCTACAGCAGCTTCTACCACCTCAAATCCGTTTTTCATAAGGCAACACATCTCGGACCAAATGTCTGCCGCTTCACGGTGCAACCTTAACCACCTCAGTTCCTATCGCGCAATCATACGCATTCGTAATTCATGCTTCGCTTCACACGTCTCAAAGGCTCGTTCATCACCCTCCAAAGTTCCATACGTCCCCTTCAGATTCAACGCATTCCATGAGAATAGAAGAACTTGTTATCTTACACCCCACGCACAACAGCACCCTTTACACCTTAAATCCCTTCCACCGGCGCTTCAAATCAGTGCATTGCTACATAGTTCTCTAGGCCCATCATCAGCCGTGCTGCAAACAGATCCTTTCACCATCCAATCTTCCTACGCATATATCAGCACTTCTCCGACAATCTCCTTGCAACACACCAAATAAGCAAAACTCCTAAATCTCTATTTCCATCGGCTCCACATATGCAACGCATTCTACCGTCTATCTGCACGTCACGTCCCCGCATTCAGCACCTTCACCACAATGTCCCTCGACAATACCGCACACCAGCATGCGCACACGTCAAGCCGCGCAAATAGATCCGCACAACGCATCACTCGAAAACAAATCCAATTACATCCCATAGCTATCGGTGTACTCTACTCAACGACTGCTCAGCTTCACAACACATGCCCTCAGCGAAAAATCAATCACTCCTCATCCGGCAGATGCCGTCGCGCTCTGCAACAGCTGCAAACCTGCCTCCCGGACCGACGGCAAACGCACGCTCTACTTGTTACAGCACTCGTCCCCTGTACTCCACACATCATCCTCAAGCGCAATAGCAATACGATACTCATCCTATGCTCCTCCCCGCCCTGCAACG